>PVJC01003142.1:0-73031 GCA_004026665.1 Murina feae
ATTCTTTGCCCCACTCTTAAACCCTCCTTTTCAGAGCTGTCCCTAGGAGATTAGACTTCCCACCATAATGTCATCAAGCTTAGCCTTGTTTTAGTCAAGTGAGTTTAACCTGTGAGTATAAATGGCATGAGCCACCTCTGAGCAGAAGTGATTGGGCCAACTCATGAGTCTGCCTTTTTTTTTTCTCTTTTCTTTTCTGCCATAACAGCAGCATGTCCCAAATAGAGGAACTTCAGCTTTGGTCCTAGAATGATGTGCATAGTCACAGCTGACACACATGACATGTAATGTAAGAAATAAACCTTGGTTGTAAGCCATTGAGATTGCTTTAGTTGTTTGTTACTGCAGCATAACTTAGCTAACCTAAACTGACTAATACAGCCCTGAAATTAGCTGTCTATGGGGGTAAGCCAACAGCATATCTACAAACGTGATCAAAAAACAAACCAGCCCAGCTGGTGTGGCTGAGTGGTTAAGTGTCAACCCATGCACCAAAGAATTACCGTTTACTGCCAGTCAGGGCACACACCCTGGTTTCAGGCTTAATTCCCTGTGGGGGTGTGCAGGAGGCAGCCAATCAATGTTTCTATCTCTACCTCTCCCTTCCTCTCTCTATAAAAGTAAAAAAAAAACACCGATCTTTAAAAAGAAAAACCTCTGATACAGGTCATATAGGAGGAATCAAAAAGGCACATGTGATTGTAATTTAATAAAAGAAATTTTAATCAATCTTGTCAGTTATTCTGTATCCTATTCTGAGAGTCTTTGAACCAAAGGGCTTAATTGGCCATGTCAGCCCAAAAGGCAATCACAGAGGCAAGCACTAGCATTTCCCCTCTAAGCCCTATCTCCAGCAAGCCAACCTGAGCATTCAGATTTCCTTGTCCATGACATCTCTATAGCAGCAGTCACCAACCAGTGGTCTGTGAGGTCCGAAAGGTTGGCAACCGCTGCAGTGGGTGAAAATATTTCAGACTGCCTCAGCTAAGATATGTTTCAGCATGCTTTTCCGGAGTGGTTCTAAGCTCACGCAGCATGTCTTGCCTATAGGAATGGAATTTAGTGATCTGCCACCTAAATGATTCCAGTTCTTTTGATAACTGCATTCTTTTCATATAAATTAGCCTATTAGATTCTGTTTTACATAATTATCAGAGTAGCCAAAAGATGAAAACATTTGTATCTGTGAATTTAGTGAACTTAAATATGGTTCCACGCTGAGTCACCACTACTGAGTTTGCAAGGCTGAAGACCAGTTCTGGGATGAGGTAAGTTCCTTAACGTTATAGTACTGTAGAGGGACACATCAAGAGGGCCAGCTGAGTGACCTTAAGCTGTACCCCTCTTTCTTAAGTGTTTTCTTTGATCTAAAATAAAAGTAGTCAATGATAAAGAGACATATGATTCACATGCTGTAGGAGTTCAAAAAGGGGAGAGATTACTTCCACTTAATATGAAATAGGGGAGGAGTTCAGGAAAAATTTGCAAGGATGACATTTGAACTGGTTCTTGAAAAATGAGTAGAATTAGGGGAAGAGCATGCCAGGTGTAGAGCAAATATGAAGTCAGGGTTCAACTGAGGAAAGATAGAATAAGAGGAAAAGAAGAATCATCTGGAAGGATACATTAAAGTCAGGTTACAGCTTTTGGGTTTTATTTTCCCACCATAGAGAGGTAGTGGTGGAACGTTTTGTTTTGTTTTATCATTTTAACATTTTAAGTATACAATTTAGTGGCATTAAGTACACTCATGTTGTGCAACCATCTCTACCATCCATCTCCAGAATGTTTTATTGTCTCCAACTAAAACTCTGTACCCATAAAACCATAACTCTCTGTCCTCCCCACCCTCGGTTCTTGGTAACCACTGTTCTATTTTCTGTCTCTATGAATTTGATTATTCTAGGTATTTCATAGAATCATGCAATATTTGTCTTTATATGGCTTATTTCATTTAGCATAATGTGTTCAAGATTCATCCATGTCATAGCATATACCAAAATTTCATTTCTTTTTATGGCTGAATATAGTATTCCATTAGGTGTGTCTATAGCATATTTGGTTTATCTATTCATCTATCGATGGACATGGATGCTTTCATCTTTTGACTACTCTGAATAATACTGCTCTGAATATTGGTGTACAAATACCTGTTTGAGAATCTGCTTTCAATTCTTTTGTGTGGTGAAATTGTGCCCAGAAGTGGAATTGCTGGATCGTATGGTAATTCCTTGTTGACCTTTTCTGTTTTTATGCAACAGTATAGTAAGAACTCACTATACTGTTTCCACAGCAGCTACACCATTTACAGGAGGGGTGACATGTCAAAACTGTGTGTAAAGACAATCTTGCAGAGAAAGTAGGATGGAATAGGGTTGCAGAATAAGCAGTTGGAGATTTCCACAATAGTTCAGGCAAATTGGAATGAAGGCCTGAACACATCGATAGCAATGTGAATGGAAGGACGAGGATGCAAATGCAAAAGCGGTGACCATTGATTGGCTATTGCAAGGATGGGGATCAAGAGGTGTTTAATGAAATTAGCAGGTTTCACACCTGGGAGGATGGTAGTTCCAGCTGAATACTTCTGGACTTCTCCAGATCATAGAGAAGACATAAATTCAGATTTGGACATGTAGAATTTTAAGAGGGACACGGCAAGCTATGGGATAAACATTTGTTGTCTTGCCTGCTCAACACCCTTGCTCTTTCAACTGATAATGGCATTGTATTTTTCTTTTCTTTTTTATATTGTAGAATCATCCTTCGTCTCTCTATGTAGTACTAGCCCACAAGGGCATGGGCTATTAATGTACTTCCCATGTCTCTAACTGGGGGAAGTGTAATCCACCAACAGCCCAGCTGCTAAGTTCTGAAATCCATGCTAAGCTTTGAAATCCATCACCCTTCACTCCTAAGCCTCACTTCCCACAGGCTGCTCCTGGCCAATGACTGAGCACAGCAGGGGTTTTAGGACAAGCTTTTTCCTGGGATAAATTATACTCTTTTGATGGATGTCTTTGTTTCAAGGACTCCTCAAAGGCCTTGTCAAACTTCCCTTAGAGCTGCACTGCAGTCTAAGATTCTTCCACCTAGAACTCCCTCCTCCTCTCTCTCCTTCACTTAGGGTCAGATTGGCATTACTATCGGATGGTTCTCTCTGAGGCTCCCCCAGCTCCTGCCCACTTTTCTCTCATAAGTGATTTCCATAATAAATTTCTTACATTCAAC
Organism: Murina feae; assembly: GCA_004026665.1. NCBI lineage: Eukaryota > Metazoa > Chordata > Mammalia > Chiroptera > Vespertilionidae > Murina > Murina feae. Next base: position 3,232 of record PVJC01003142.1, read on the forward strand.
CCTGTCTTGGTGTCTGATTTTCTGAGGATCTGAACTGACATGAGGGGTAAGAGGATGGGATGCCTCCTATCATAATAGCTCCTCCATACCGCCCCAGCCACAGGGGTAGGCATAAGACCCAGTCTGACCAATAACAACAATCACCACATCGTGGCCCTGTGCCTCCTCAGAGTCTTGCAGTGTCATTTGGCTCCCAGACCGTAAGCTACTTGGTTCACCTCAACCACACACATGGCCGACCAGTTCTGCGTGAGGCCTCACTGCCCTGCTGCCCAAGGCCAACTAGTTCAAACATGCCTGAGCATGAAGGCATCACGGGAAGGCAGAGCTCACAAAAAGTGAGGGATACAGAGTCTTGACATCCTTTGAGCTCCTGGAGCCAATTCTCTCCAATATGTGTAACTTTGTCATTTTTTAATCTGAAGACCAGTTTTCCCCATCAAAATAAAAAAACAAAAATATGGTCCCATGGATCCCATCTCCATTCAATAGGTCAGCCAGGTAACTAGATTTCTAGACTCAATTTTGACTTTCTGGGAAAAAGCTGCTGCTTGGGCTAGATTTGGCCAAGTGTCTGCTCCTGAACCAATCAACACTGTTGAGGAGTGGGACATAAGATCATGTATAAACATGGTGGTATCCACTGTAACCTTGTGAATAAAGGTGTGTAATAGCAAGGTACAGGATAGAGTAACACTCCCCAGAAAAGTGGAACTAGAGAGTTGGGCAAACCAAACAATGGCTGCCCGCTCCCTTAGAATAAATAAGGGGAAAGAGAAGAGCTCAGAAAACAGACATTATACAACCAAATGCTATATTCCACACTATCTAAACCAATACTATTGGATAGAAATGTCTGCAATGATGGAAATGTTTTATGTCTGTGCTGTTCAATATAGTAGCCACCAGCCACATTCGACTATTTAGCACTTGAAGACAGTACAACTGAGAAACTGAATTTTTTCCTTTTTTTAGAAACTGAATTTTTCATTTAATTTTAATAGCTATGTATAGTTAATGACTACACAATGGACAGCATTTGGGAAGGCAGCATGGAGTAATGGCTATAGCATCTCTTTGGAGTCAGTCTTATCGGTTCAAGTCCCAACTCTACTGCCTAATAATATAGATTAAACAGGTTACTTAATCCCTCTGAGCTAAATATGAAATATGCAAAGAACAGTAAACAACATGTGATACCAAAAAGAGAGAAAGAGATGAAATATCTGCAAAGGGACAGAGTCCTTTGGATTTGGCAATTAGGAGACACTGAAGTAAGACAGAGAAGTGTTAAAAGTATGACTAGCAATTACCTGTCTTTTAGACATATGCTAAGTTTTTTTTTCCTCTGGAGGATCATCCCAAGCAGCAAGAGATAAGAAATACAAAAATTTTCTCTTAGTCCTGGTGGCCACATGGGGAATTGAGAACTCAAAGGCATGTCCTGAAGGTAGGGCTCCAAGTTTGAGCCAGAAAAACAAACACTGTCAGTTGTGGGGTCTTGGAGCCAAAGACCAAGGAAGCTACAAGGAAAGAGCATCCCACATACATATCCTTATTACATAGCACTTACTTTGCGACTAGATTGTAAGTTCTTCAAGGTTCAGGGACTTGTTCATCCTGGTATTCCCAGCATCTAGGAAGTTTCTGGCACCATAATAAGTGTTTAATTTACATCTGTAGAATGAATGGATGCAAGTAGGCCAGTTCACTCTCTGACTCATGGTATTCACTTATAAATGTTAATTAGGTAATCAGAAGGAAAAAATTCTGCAGTGAGAAGGTGCCAGGGAATCCTTGGCTTGGAAACTGTAAGGTCCTTAATATACTGCCTGGCACAGAGGAATTGCTCAATAGTGGTCACCATGCTAAGAATTATTAGTGGGAGAATAAGATTTTGTACAAGGATGGGGAAGGCCTTGATAATAAGCACTAACTGTGTTGGCCTTATTTAATCCTTAAGCCATAGACTTAAGGATGAAATAGACTTTATTACACTAATTTCACAGATGAGAAAACTTAAATGTGTTTTATCTAAAGTTAACTGCCCCTCCCCCCCAAATAAAAATAATCCTATATAATAAAGAGGTAATATGCAAATTAACCCTCACACCATCACAAGATGGCTGCCTATGACCAGGCCGGCAGGGGGTTTAGTGAGGGACGACCAAATGACTGAACAAGCAGGCTGTGTGGGGTGACCAAGCCAGCTGGGGGGTTAGTGAGGGACAACCAACCAACTGAACTAACAGGCTGCATGGGGCAACCAGGCCGGCAGAGGGGTTAGTGAGGAACAACCAAATGACTGAACAGAAGGCTGTGTGGGGCAACCAGGCCAGCAGGGGAGGCAGTTGGAGGCGACCAGGCTGGCGGGGGGGACAGTTAGGGGTGACCAGACCAGCGGGGGTGGGGGTGGTAAGGGATGACCAGGCCTGTGGGGGAGGGCAGTTAGGAACAACCAGACCAGCAGGGAGGGGCCAGTTGGGGGCAACCTGGCCGACAGCAGGGGGCAGTTAGGGTTGGCCAGGCCAGCAGGCAGGGCAGTTAGGGGCGATCAGGTAGGCAGACAGGTGAGTGATTAGGAGCCAGCAGTCAAGTATTGTGAGAGGGATGTCCTGGATTAGAGAGGGTGCAGGCTGGGCTGAGGGGACCCTCCCTCCCCCGTGCATGAATTTCGTGCACTTGGCCTCTAATAATCCTACCTAATAAAGAGGGAATATGCTAATTGACCCTCACACCATCACAAAGATGGAGGCGCCCACAGCCAATAAGGAGGGAATATGCTAATTGACTGCCATGCCCTCAAAGATGGCAGTGCCCACAGCCACAAGATGGTAGCGCCCAGTCCCCTCAGCCCAGCTGGGGCACCTGCCTCCGGAGTCCCTTAGGCCCCTCAGTCCCCCAGCCATCCAGGGCTAGCCTGAGGCACAGGCAAGCCTCAGATGGCAGCTGCCCAGTTGCTTAGGGCTGCCCAAGGCTTGTGCTGCCAGCAGTGGCAGCAGCAGAAGTGTGATGGGAGTGTTGCCTTCCCCTGACTGCCAGGTCACCTCCTGCCCCTGAGGGCTCCCAGACTGTGAGAGGGGCCAGGCTGGGCTGAGAGACGCGCCCCCCACCCCCCCTCCAGTACATGAATTTTCATGCACCGTGCCTCTAGTAATAATAATAAAGTTAACCAGTAAAATGGCAAGCCAGTGTTGAACTTACCTGACACTAAAGTCCAGTTCCCAGCAACAAAGATTTAAGATCCAGGATTCTCAAAATGGAAGTTTAAGAAGGAAAATAGTTCTAGGATCAAAATTCATTTCTGATTTCTATCCATTCACACAAATCTCAATGCTGCCTTCTCCCTTCCTTGCCTACTACTTGCCTTCTTGCCAATATCCTCATCTGTTCTACTGAGATCAACTCTAGGTCACCCTTCTGCTTCCTGTCTCATTCAACCATGACTACTCTGATTTGGCTCAAAGAACTGGAAGTTGAAATGGGGTCAAAGAAAGCTTTTTGGTTTTTGGTTTGTTTTGTTTTTAAGAAGAGAGACTCAAGAGCAATTTTGTAAACTAAGTATTTCAGTAGACAAGCAGAATTTGACAATGCAGAAAAGAGAGAATATCTGCAGATGAAAGTCCTCAGCACAGGTTGGGCAGAGATTGGCCTTGAGTAGGAGCTGGGACACTGTGACTTTCCTTCAGAACAAAGGAAGATAGAGAGTATGCTTTGTACAGAGCCAGAAAATTAGTAAATATTAGGATGCTTAAAATCAAGAGTTAACTTTTATGGCAACTAATGATGGCATGGTGTATATATAGGACAGTGTTTTTCAAATTACAAGTCATAACCCATTAGTAGATTATTAAATTATTTAGAACTTTGCAACCAGCTTTATTTTAAAAAGAGTAGAATAGAGTTGAAAATTTGAATTAATTGCATATAGCAAGGGTAAATACTATGAAAACTATTGTGAAACTTTTATTTCAGTTATATATACAGTTATGTGTGTGCTGGTCACACTGTACAATTTATTTTTTATTGAGGGTACAGTAAAAAAAAAAATTTTTTTTTAAGCCACTGGCCTGGCATGTGACCCTGGGAAAAGTGGCTGATTCCTAGAATTTTCTCTTTCGGAGTTTTTAAAAATTATTATATTTTTATTTATTTCAGAGAGGAAGGGAGAGGGAGAGATAGAAACACAAATGATAAGAGAGAATCATTGATGGGTTGCTTCCTGCACACACCTCTACTAGTGATTGAGCCCACAACTCAGGCATGTGCCCTGACCATGACCTCCTGATTCATAGGTCAGTGCTCAACCACTGAGCCAAGCCAGCTGGGCTTTTCCATGATGCTTGTACATTGGTTTTGCTTTATGACAGATAATAGGCACCCTAAAGGGCATGAGCCTGATCAACTACACCAGAGCTTCTTAAGCAGTGGCTATAGCATGCGGGTTCCATATGTGCCCCAAATTAATCTAGTCTTCAGGGTTACTCTGTCTTCCCAGTTTCTGCTCCCCTATTGCCCTAAGATGCTTGCCATCAAATGCCAGGGGCTGCATACTTACTCAATTGTGGTTAGTGAGGAAGAGTCTATGTGCCAGTCTTCTCAGCAAAAATCCTGAAATTCACTCTGGACTGGCTGAGTCCATATGACCCTGAATCAATTGTTCTGGCCAGTGGGATTGACTGACTCAGCCCTGCTCTACCCTGATGGAGTTGCTTCCTAGAAACACATGGATCCTGAAAGGATCTCAGGGGCTATTGAAAAGGGTAAAGTGGAAAAATGAGGTTATCAATTAATGTTCAATTCATATGGCTTTTAAACTGCCAAAACTAGCCCTAGACAATTTGGCTCAGTGGTTAGAGCATAGGCCCGTGGACTGAAGAGTCCGGCGTTTGATCCCTCCGGTCAAGGGCATATGCCCAGGTTGTGGGCTCGATCCCCAGTAGGGAGCATGCAGGAGGCAGCTGATCAATGATTTTTTCTCATCACTGATGTTTCTATCTCTTTCTCCCTCTCCCTTCCTCTCTGAAATCAATAAAAATATACATATTTTAAAAAGTGCCAAAACTGGCTGAAAGTTCTAATAGCATTTATGCTGGTCATTTGTCTGTTCTAGCCTTTCCATGCTCTGCATTGTACTGAAGCGTTCTGGGTCCTGAAAACTACATTTCCCAGACTCTGGTTGCCAACTGACTTCCTGTCAATAGATTCAGCCAATGGGAAGTACAGGTGGGAAACTGGCTGGAGCTGGGATAGTAGAAGGAGAGGTGAAGCCATTGTTTTCTCTCATCCACTTGAGACTCTGGCAGTAGCTGGTGGTTATGGGCTCAGAGACCTTCAGTGTTTCTGGCAGTGGTGGGCTACTGCCACAGACTGCAGCAGTGTTAGTGGTACTGGAGGGGCAGCAATAGGTAGCTGTTGGCTCAGTGAGCTCTGTCAATTCTGCCAGCAGCAGCATTTCAAAAACATTGCTCCAGTAGTGTCAGCAGCAAGTGTACTTCAGGGTCTAGTAACACCCTTCCAGCTGACCGTCCAGGCCTAGAGGTGATAGAAGCTTCCTACAGCTACTAATCTCTAGTTTGCCTACCTTACCATTTTGCGCCTTCAAGCTGACATGTTTCTAACCAGTTCTCTGAAATAAATTCTCTCTGTTTGAAATTCCAAGCACATTTTCTGTTTTCTTGTCTTCGCCTCAACTGACACAGTATTGCCCTGACCATTGAATAGGCTGACTGCCATGACTAATTTCCCAGTTATGCTGTTTGCAGTTGTTGAGCTGGGTGATGCCACAAGAGAAGCATGCTAAGCTCTCCACTGGGTCATTGGGAAAGAAGCAGGGAGGGGCCTGGAGAAAGCACAGATGAAGCCTCCTAGTCCTTTTCTTCCCTCGCCTATCCCTAACTAGAACTGTGTGGTTGAGAACTTATTGCTTACTTCCCGAGATAACTTGAGGGATAGGCTCTGGAACGACTGGGTGGGAGTGAAGCAATGAGTACAGTTGGCAAGGGGACCCAAAACAGAGGAAGCTGATGAATAGGCTCTCACTCAGGAGTCCCGTAGGAAAGGTTGTCCTTGCTGTTGAATAGAGTTTAGGAAGGGAGGAGGGACAAGTACTATAACTTCTGCTTCCTCTTTTTTCAGAGGTGCTGATGGAGGGAATGACTAGTGGTTCTCAACCTTTCCAGTCTTACCTCCTACCAAACACTCTTTAATCAAAACAAAAAAACCTGACTCTTCTGATGGCATTTACTAATATCCTTGCCAATACCCGAAAGACTGTTTCAAAATCCTTACATCTAACCTGACTTACTTCTGTGGGCTCCTGGTGCTACCCAAACCATTATGGGGTAGCCACATCTTTGTAGGGGCTGTTGGGGTAAGACTGTGAATGACTCCTGGAAGCCTCAATGATACAGCAGTGCCAAGAATACCACTTCTATCCGAGACCCCTTGCATGGCAAGTTGTGTTTTGCAAGGTGGTCCTAGTCAAGTCTTGCTTAAATGTGATCCATGATTAGAAACCTTTTAGATCCAACTCAGCCATTAAGTTGTCTGTGAGCTTGGGCAAGTCACTTCATCAAGCTCAGTCTCAATATTTCCATCAAATTAAAAAAGAGCAAAGGGATAATTTCTCTAAATTCTTTTAAAATAAATTGTTTTAAGGGGGTGAATGGGATAGAAGAAATTATAGGTATTATCTTCTACCCCTCCTTCTTGCCTATTTCTTCTGGTTTCTGTAGCAAATAAGGTAATATGCATTAAAATGCTCTGAAAAGTACAAAGCTCTATACAAAAGCAAGGAAGTATTATTATCAACATAGTTGTTAGCTTAGAAGGATGAAGGCAGGGCACGGGCCCAGAGCCAAACAGCTGGAAGGCAGGACAGCTTAACACCAAAGAAGGAAACTTTCTTTGTTCAAATTCTACCTGGAGGGGCACTTTCTTTGGAGCAGACCTGGCACTGAAATCCTCTGAAATGCGGAAGTGGGTCTAGGAAAGTGTTAAGAAGGTAGGTAAGGCATTCAGCAGCTAAAAGACACTGGACAAACACCAGCTCTGGTTCTTCAGTTCCTTTGTGATCCAACAAAAGATGCAATGGAAGGGGAAGGTGGATTGTACCAGCAGGGCTCAGGTTCAAAGGCAGACTTTTTTGGCTACTCCCATAGGCTCTTTAACCAGCCACCAAGCTATTTTGGGAGCCCGGATGTCATGACACTCTGTAACTAATACTGAATTTAGTTGCCAACAACCTAAAAACCATTATTTCTACATGGTATTCAAAGAGACTTTAGAGATGGTCTAGTCAAACTGAGGCCCAGAAAGAGGCAGAGGCTTGCCAAAGTAAAAGTAGAGTCAGTCTCATCGAGCTGCAAGGAACAGAAGCCAACTCAATCTAGCTCAAATATAAAGGAGTTTCTTGCAAGGACTGAAACTGAAATGCAAACTGGAACAAGGCAGGGCTAGGATTCACTTCAATCTCCCTCTCCTCACACCCTCCCCATTTCTGCACAGAGCTGCTCCTTTCTCCCCTACCCACCAAGACTTCTGCTGACTTTAGGTCTCTGCCCCCTCTTATCTCAATTTGCACATGGCTTTATTGGCTGAGGCTCACTTGTTTCTGACCTCCCTATTTTAATTCCCTCTGCCATCATAATCTTTCTGTTCCTTTGTTCAAAAGAGCCTCTAATTGGGCTGTCTCAGATTGTTGTGCTAGGCCACTAGTTAAAGGTCATCTGCTAATATATGAAACTAGAGGCTCAGTGCTTGAAAATTCGTGCAAGAGTAGGCCTTCCTTCCCCGTGCTGCCGGCACCGGCTTCCCTCCAGCACCCAGGACCCAGGCTTTCCTCCTCCGGCCACCGTCAGGCACCCGGGACCCGGGCTGGTTTCCCCCAGGCCCCGGCTTCATCAGGAAGGATGTCCAGAATGACATCCAGAAGATGTCTAGTCTAAATAGCATATTACCCTTGTATTATTATAGATGGTAACACTTGGCTTTGGTGCTGGCCCCATCCATCTGCTCCAGTCTAGAGACTGGAGGAGCCAAGTGGTCTCAAGCATGGCCCCAACAGAGTTTGTGGTCTGGACAGCTTTTCTTCAAAGTGATGTGAATCAGCCAGGCACTGTACTGTCACTGGGACCATGTGACTGGAGGCCAGATTTTCTGCCCAGAACTCTTTTCCCTTGAACTTATCATTTCTTTTCTTTATTTATGCACCAGATGTGTCTTAATGTCCATTAAATGTCATTCATAAAGATCTTCTTTCTCCTCTTCTCTTCCTCTTCCTCCTTGCCCGGAGGAACTTATGGTATAGTGAAGGTAAAGGGAGGAAAATAATTAGAATATCTGAGTGCTTTAGAAGTGGTATAAATAAAGTAATAATACCTGCCACTTATTGAGTATCCTGTATCAGTCATTGCTGGTCACTTTGCATGCATTTTCTCTTTAATCTTTATGGCTCCCCTGTGAAGTCAGCACCACATTTTACACATGTGGAAACAGGCTCAGAGAGTGGTGCACAGATAATAACCAACACAGCTGAACTCTGATGCCAAAGCCTGTTCCATTAACCACTGTGCTATGCAGCCTTATCATGCTGTTAGAGCATGGAGGGCCAACTTAGCCTAGGGAGGAGCAGAGATAACTGTGCAGAGCAGTAGACTTCCAGGAAGAAGTGATAACGGAGCTGAGCCCTGGAGCAATGCCAGCTTTTATCAGGCAGATGGAGGTAGGGACTGCACAGCAATAAGTGAGCACCGAGGAGCACCTGGAGGACTGGAGTGGGGATGTGGGCAGGGAGCAGGGCATGCCCCCGAGAGTGAGAGCCTAAATTTGTGCCTTCAGTGCCTCATTTGCTCTACCCTCATCCAAGCCCTGGCAGAGAGTATGGAGGTCATGAGGATCAAAGAGGACAGGGATCTAAGAGAAGACAGATTCAATAGAGCTTAATTCAACTACTACTGTTTGGGAACTTTGTTACTGAAACGGACTCCAGGTGCATGAGTAGAGTCCAGAGTGAAAATTTTGCCCAGCCAGTATGGCTCAGTGATTGAGTGTCAACCCAGGAACCAAGAGGTCATGGTAAAATTCTCAGTCAGTGTGCATGCCTGGGTTTCAGGCTTGATCCCCAGTAGGGGGTGTGCAGGAGGTAGCCAATAAATGATGTTCCTCTCTCATCAATTTTTCTTTTTTCCCCTCTTTCATCAATTTTTCTAATGATGATGTTCCTCTCTTATGATGTTTCTACCTCTCTATCTTCCTTCCTCTCTCTCTAAAAATCCAATAAAAATATATTTTAAAAAATTTTAAGAGGCCCAGATTCCTCACACAGCTCTCTTCTGCCAGACTTTCAGGTCTCGTGAGTGTTGTCACTTCCTCTACTTTGATGTCTTCAGAGTACATTGCTGTAAATTCTTTGTACATGGACATAGCTACCTTAACAAGTATTAGGTGCCACTGCCACTTTCTGTGGTAAACACTTTTTGTGGTAGTATAGAGCCAACCTGCCCTTCCCTGTACTTTGGAAATATTTTCAGGTTGTAATGATATAAAGCAGCGATTTTCAACCTTTTTCATCTCATAGCACACCAAAAACACAGTTTTTTTTGCCGATCTGACCAAAAAAATAGGTATAATTTTGATTGGTTTACAAAAATAAGACTAGCAATTACCTATCCTTTTTGCTCTGAAGTTACTTAAAAAAAAAATCAGGTGCTTATACTTACAAATAAATAGAATTTCTGGTACCAAGAATTAACCAATTAGCCCTGGCCAGTGTGGCTCAGTAGATTGAAGTATTGTCCCATGCATCAAAGGATTGCCAGTTCAATTCCCAATTGGGACATATGTCTGGGTTGCATGTTCAATCCCCAGACCGGAGGTGGCCAATCTATGTTTTTCTCTCTCCCCTTACCCCTCTCTCTTCCCTCTCTTCTCTCTAAAATCAGTAAAACATATCCTCGGATGAGGATAAAGAGAATTAAGCCATCAGAAGCAACCTTATTATGTGACGTGACCAATAAGATGCAACTCTGTTATATGATCTACTATGTATTTATGGTTCAAGACAGGGCATTCACATCGGATGGCTATTGTGTTGGCTGATGTCATTTTTTAATTTAACAATCTAAGGGGAAAAGTGCCCCTGACTAAGTAGTAGGTATTGCGTGTTTTAAAAATTCTTACAGCACACCGATTAAAAATCACTGATACAAAGCATAAATAAGTTTTATTTCTCCCATCAATTCAAAGCCAGATAGGGTCAAGGAACCTAAAACAAATTTCCAAAGTCAAATATTGAGTCCTCAGTTCTACCCCCTCTTCATGTAAAACACCATCTAGCTCAAATACAAATGAGTGGGATTTTCCCCATGAATACTACAAAGTTTCTTTTTTGAAAAAAAATTTTTAATTGATTTTTAGAGAGAGAGGAAGGGAAAGGGAAAGAGAAACATCAATGTGAGAAACATTGATTGGCTGCCTCCTGCGCGACCCCAACTGGGAAATGAGCCAGCAACCCGGGCGTGTGTCCTGACCGGGAATTGAACCAGCAACATTTCAATGCACAAGAAGATTCCCAACCAGTTGAACCACACTTGCTAGGGTTACCACAAAGTTTCTTAATCTGGAAATTGCTCCAGTATGCAATAGCCAAAGTCGCATTGCTATGACAACCCCCTATGTTCCTTTCTTGCTGTATCTTGATTTCTTATTCCTACTGATCCTCAGGCCACTATTCACTCCCTCCTGACAGTCACTGTTATGATCTATGCCTTACCCAGCCAGTTCCTCCTCCTGATATTTGCAATCAATCCAGCCCACATCCCAGTTCTGGGAGCAGCACTGACAGCTTTAATGTTCTATTTCTGACCCTGTCGGAAGGAAGCAGGGGAAGGCTTTTGGGACAGTGTTTGTAAAGTCTGCAGTGGTGTACAGTAATATACTAGGCCGTCAACATTCGCTCACCACTGACTCAGACTCACCCAAAGCAACTTCCAGTCCTGCAAGCTCCATGCACAGTAAGTGCCCTCTACGGGCGTGCCATTTTTATATTTTATTCTGTATTTTTACTGTAACTTTTCTATGTTTAAATATACTTAGATACACAAATACTTATCACTGTGTTATGATTTTCTACAGTATTCTGTACAGGTTTGTAGCCTAAGACAATAGTCTATACTACATAGTCCAGGTGTGTAGTAGGCTATACTACACACCATCTAGGTTTATGTAAGTACACTCTGTGATGTTCCTATAATGACAAAATCACTTAATGATGCATTTTCGGAGCAGATCCCATCATTAATTGACACATGACTGTGCTTTATAATTGCTCTTTGCCTTGTCTGTCTCCCCACCCAACTGCAAGGGCTGGGTCTTATTGATCCTTCCATCCCCAGTAGAGCAAGTGGCTCATAGTAGCTGCTCAGAGAAAGACAATCAGGCGAAGGAATGACAAAGAGGAGTCTCTACCAAGTTTTTCAGATCACATGGGTTTTTTGTCTCTCTGTCTCTGGGGTCCTACCAACCTCAACACTTGGGCTCCTTCACATGCTGGAGGCAGGAGAAACCTTAAAAATTATCTTGCTATCTCCTTTCTCCTACCATTTCACAGATGGGATGACTCAGGTCCATTTTGTATCTATTTGCCAATAATCTCAGTTTAATGTCTCCAGCCATACTTTCTCCTCTGAACTTCAGACCTGATCAGCAGCTTCTGCAGGCCCTCCTCCAGGATGACCCGCAGTTCCTGTATCGGAACATGTCCCACACTGGACTCAGCATCTCCCCCAGGCCTGGGCCTCCTCCAGGCCTCCTGACCTGGTGAAGAACATCAGTACCTACCGTGCTGCCGAGGCCAAAATGTTGGAAGTCCCCTTGCACCTCCTACAGCCTCTCACCATCAATCAGTCACCAAGGCCAGTAGTTTCTTCCACCTAAATCACAAGATCTCTTCAAGTCCTCTCTGTCTCCTTAGTGTAAATGCCCCACAGCTCTCAATGGACCCCTGCAAGAGTCTCCTCATTAGCTCCCCTGAATAAGGTCTTTCCTTATTCCAATCCATGCTTCTCACTGCAGCCAAGCGACTTCTTAAAAATGCTACTTTCTCATTTAACTTCTTTGCTGATAGACCTTCAATGGCTCTCTAAAAGATAATAATACTTATTATTATCATTATTACTGTGGTTGTGTTGCTATAGCTAACATTTATGAAAAATTTTATTATGTCCCAGGACCTGTTCTAAGGACTATATACCTATTAACTCATTTCATCCTCACAATTCTAAATATCCCCATTATACAGAAGAGGAAACTGAAACTCAGAAAAGCACCTCTTACACCATCCTTAACTCTTTGGTCTGATTGTAATTCACATTTCAGGTGGGATACATTGGGAAGCATTCTGGGACCTCCCTCCCTTACTAGGTCGGGCCCTCCTATGGCAAGTCTCCCAGTTTGTAATTACTTATTATTTGGGGAGGGGGTAATTTGATTGATAGCTGCCACTCCAACAGGCTTTAAAGTCTATGCTTTGCTCATCAAGTACTCAGCACGAAACAAGTGCTTGCTCAATATTTGTAGAATGAAAAGGGTTTTTATTTTATTTTTTTTTTATTTTTTATTTTTTTATATTTTATTGATCTTTTACAGAGAGGAAGGGAGAGGGACAGAGAGTTAGAAACATCAATGGGAGAGAAACATCGATCAGCTGCCTCTTGCACACCCCCTATTGGGGATGTGCCCGCAAGCAAGGCACATGCCCTTGACCAGAATCGAACCTGGGACCTTTCAGTCCCCAGGCCGACGCTCTATCCACTGAGCCAAACCGGCCAGGGCTGAAAAGGGTTTTTAACAGGAGAGGAATTGTGGTCAAATTTACTAGAGGAGGATTTCTTTTGTATGAAAGTTTGGAGGTGGTGAGACCAAGTCACCGTCAGCAACTGGATTCAGGAGTGAAAGGAAGGTAGTCTGGGAGGGCATGTGGCCATGGGGACAGAGAGCAGAATATTTAGGAGGCAGACTGGACAGACCCTGATAATGAACAGGATAGCAGTGAGGAGAGGGAAGAGTCAAAGGTGACTCCTAGGTTTCTGGCTTAGAGGAACATCTGGAAAGAAGAGGCAGGTTGGGTTGGCAGCACAGTTGGTCCCTAGACCAAGTGAACTGAAACATGGAAAAGTTCTCAGAATCTTTATGCTCAAACTTCTCCGTGTCCAAACTCTAACTTGATCCCGGTGTACTTGGCCAGCTCACCTCCAACTTACTCCAGCCATTCAGCACATAGACCACTGCTCCACCCCAATGTCCCTCTTCCTCCTCCCAGGCTTGTGAGTGCTGCCCACACCTTCATCCCTCCCTCAAACCCCACAAGACTCAGCTTCAAGGACACCACTAGGATTCGCCCCACCACGCTTACCGCTTCCTGGGTTTAGCAAGCCCTCTGCTGCCTCCACGATTCACTCTATCAGAATGTTTCTCTCGACCCCTGTTCCCTAAGGGCTCTTTTCTCTGGCTTCTGGGACAAGGCCTGGATCAAGATTAACTTGGATAAAGCTTTTCTTGAATTCCCGCCAAGGACTTGGCTTTCTTACATTAAGAGTGGGGCCAGGTGTCAGATATTGAATCCTGAGGCCACCGCTATTTTCAAATTTGATTTTCTCATCTGTCAAATGGACATGATAATAAAGTGGGCCCGCCTAGAAGAGTTGTTTTGAGAATAAAATGAAATATACTCTGCTATGAGTTCAGCACAAAGCCTGAAACATTGTTCGCCCCCTCAAATTTTTAAATGTTAATATTATTATTATTTTATTTATTTTATTTTTTTAAGAAAAAACTTCCTGCCTGGAAGCTCCTTGCGCTGGAATGGAAGACTGCAGTTCCCAGGATGGCCACACGAGAGAAGTGGCGAGCAGCCTGGGGCGAACTGTGGCTCTGCTGTGCTAAGGCACCTGCTGTGGACCCAGATGGCTTGGTGGGGATTTCTGGGACTTCCCGGCCCCTAAACAGGTGGGCACTTGCCAGGGTGCCGGGGGAGGAGCCTCAGAGATGTGCACGGTCTCAATCCTCACAATCGTCTCTCCAGCTTGACCCTTTCTTGGCTTGCAAGGAGGGACTGGTAGGCTTGAGGGGGCAAGAGCAGAGGTCAACTGGGATTTATCCTCCGGGTTTGTCATTTGTCTTTCAATCTTGAGTATGATCACTTCTTCTCTCTAGAAGTTTTTATAGTAAAGTGTATTGATGTTTTCCCTTTGGCTTCTAGGTTTCATCATGCTTAGAAACTATTTCATTTCCAATATCATTAAAACTTGAGTATATTTTCTTCGGGTACATTATGGTGTTAAAAATGCGCTCCACCTGAAATTTATTTCTGTGTAGGAAAAGAACACTGCTTTCTTTTATTTCCACAAATGACTTGCCAGTTATTTCACCCATTTGTTGAAAAGCCTATATCCCCTCATCCCCCCCCCCCATTTACCTGAAGTGCTGTCTTTATCATACATGAAACTTCCTTGTATGGTTGGCCATTTCTGTACTCCATTCTGTCCCACTGATTCCTCCAGGTCTGCTTCAATATCACACTGCTTTAAATATACTGACTTTATCATATATTTTAATATCAGGTAAGGCAAACCCTTGTCAATTACTCCTTTTCTAGCTTTTTTAAATTCCTGCATGTTTATTCTTCTGTATGCACTTAAGACTCAACCTCTACCATTATCCCCCCAACTCTTCTGGAAGCCAATACAGAGTTTTGGAGCCCCTGAAATTATATGGAAAGTGTATATCTGCACATTTCTCCAGAGGGAAAGTCCGAGCTTTCATCAGATGCAAGGGATCCTTATCCCAAAGGCAGCACCTGGTTACATGTCTCTGTGAGGGGATGCCTGGGAGGAGCACGGAGAATTCCCGTTTCCCACCCTCTCCTACAGCTCCACAGGCTCTGCTCTCCACATCCTTCACCTCCGCCATTGTTCCAGCAACTTCCCTGGTCCCCATTTTGTCCCCGATAATCTAATCCCCCTTTTTGCTCCAGAACAATCATTCTACAACACAGGCCTTAGTTCTAGGCCTGATGTAGATGAGATGAAAACAAAAGTTTTGTTAATAAGTGAACAGAATTGCCCGAGCCAGTTCGGCTCAGCGGATAGAGCGTCGGCCTGCGGACTTAAGGGTCCAAAGTTCCAATCTGGTCAAGGGCACATGCCCAGGTTGTGGCTCAATCCCCAGTAGGAGGCATGCAGGAGGCAGCTGATCAATGATTCTCTCTCATCATTGATGTTTCTATCTCTTTCTTCTCCTTTCCTCTCTGAAATAAAAACACACACATATATATATTTTTTAAAATGAGTAAATAGAATTGTGAGTCCCAGCACCACCCCTGGCCAGTTGTAGGACCCAGTTTTGGCCTCTCCACATTGTTGGGCCTCAGTTTACCCTTCTCACAGACCAACTGAGAAGGGATGAAAGAGTGAGAGGCATGTAGAAGGTACAGCTAGCTCTCTCACGATAGTCATTTAATCCCAATCATTTTCCTTTCTCTGCACCTTCCCACTCTCCATTCTCATTTTAATCCATGCCCTCAGAAAAAGACTTGTTTTGCCTGCCTCCAGCGAGCCATTAGGGAGACATATACCAGTAACATTGTCCCTTCTGTAAATGAGTGGAATTAAGAACACTGGAGCTCAGAAGTGGACATGGAAAGAGGGAGCAGGCATGACCCTAGGAGACACTTCATACAGCATCCTCCTCAAGTCCCTGGCTGCTGAGGAACCCAGGGCTCCGGAGCCCACTGGGAAGTTCATGCAGTCGGCACCAGGTCTGAGAGCAGGCCTCTCATTCTTGCCACTATTGACGTTTTGGCTTGGTAATTATTTGGCATGGGGCTGTCATGTGCATTGGAGGGTGATTAGCAGTATGCCTCGTCTCTTCTCACTAGCCAGTAGCCAGCCCCCAGTTTTGAAAACCAAAGATGTCTCTCCAGACATTGCCAACTGTTCCTGGACATGGAAATGGGGGCAAAATCACCTCAAGTGGGAAAACACTGTTCTAAGGAGAAGAGAGGGCAGGGGAGGGAGGTTAACTTGGGTCTCAGAGGAGGAACTGTGCAACTTACCCTCTGTCTTACCATAAAGTCTCTTCCCTCATAGCAGGCACTTAGGCAAGTCTTCTCTCCCGGGTTCAGTTTTTCCATCTGTAAATTGGGTTTGATGCTTGGAAGCCACTTCCTCCTTCTCTCATCATCTGACGTTACTGGTCTGGTTCAGGGTGGGACAGGGGTACTGAGGTGCCATTGAGGTGCCCCCAAAGAAGAGGAAGGTTGAGAAAGAACTAAAACCACGTTGTGGTAGAGAGGAGGGTAAGGTATGAGGTGGGCGTGTCGGAGGGATGTAGAGAGGCTGGAGGCATCTTCTATACCCGCCCCCTTAGAGGCCTTACTAGCTTAGGTGGCCTTCAACCTGGCAAACCCAGACTCCCTGGGTTCCACTAGGCCCCGCCCACCATTAAGTCCAGCCCGGTTGACCCCGCCCTCCTGTGGCCCTACCCGCTGCATGCCACGCCCCCCAGAGGCCCCGCCTCCCTCTTCACCTCCCGCCAGCCCGGGCTCGGGCTTTGCACCCGGCGGTGGCTGAGAATCTTGGTGGCTGCGGAGCCGGCAGCGCAGGCAGACGGAGCAGAGCTGCCCGGCCCCGTGGCAGGCGATGCCCCCGTGAGCTTCTCTCGCCGCCCCTCCCCGCCCCGCGTCCCTACCCCCGCCGAGTCCTCCGCCCGCCCGGGACCCGGCCGCGCCTACCGCCGGGTCCGCGGGGCGGGGTCCCAGGGCAGCACCTGCCCCGCCTTTCAGAGCCTCCTTGGCCACCGGAGACCCCTCCCTGTATGGACCCCAGCCCCACCCCGGTAAGTCGGTAAGTCGGTAGGCCTTGTTCGCCTGGCAGTGGACGTGGGGAGAGGGCTGCGGAGGTCTGAGGGACCACCCGGGGCGGGGAAGAGGGGGCTCCAGCCGGGAGGCGCCGCGTCGGGATGTGAGCTGGCAGGGTCTGGGGGGCGAAAGCCGGGGAGGAGGTGGGATGAGCACAGGGTGTGCGATGGCTCTGGGTGGGGGTTAAGGTATAAGAGGGAACATAGGGCATTGGGGAAAGGAAGCCTGGAAATGCAGTAGGGGGCTCCGGAGTCTTGAATTTTTTTGCTGAAGCTCAGAGCATCTGGGGCCCTGGTCTTCAGCAGCATTGCCTCGCGTGGCATTTTTGGAAAGTGTTTAAAATTCCTCCTGGAAAGGGAGCTGGAAGGCAGCCTGCCTTCCTCCCTCCTGCCTGTGCCCTGGTTGAGAAGCAGCCACTCTTTCCTCCCGATCAGACACCATTGTGGTGCCTAGAGGACCCCCAATGAAAGAAAAAGGGTGGTGCTCACCCCAGTCCTGGTGGAAGAGAGGGCTTCTGGGAAGCTGGGAAAGGCAGTTGGTCAATCCACAGTGGGAAGTCCAGGGTTCGGGGAAGCTTGGCAACACCCTTGGTGAGCAATCTGGGCACTCTCTCACTCAGGGGACAGTCTCTTCACTGGCTGGCCTCCAGGCTACCTGGGCCCATGCCCACATCACTTTCTCTGGACAATCCAGCCTTGAGCAGTGGGTTACTTCCCAGTATCCTGGGTGTGGGAACCTAGGAAGGACCCATAGCTCCCGGGGTCCTGGATGGGGAGGGCAAAGCCATACCCAAGGCCAGAGAACAAGGGGTGGTGGCTGGCACTGCCACCTGGGAGCTCTTTGGAGGTGGTCCTATGGCCTGGGCGGTTGTCTGGGTGTGGAGAGGATGATGACGTAAGTCTAGGGTCCTGGGGTTTAGGGACTGAAGTGGTGGGGAGAGGCCTTTCTGGGCTAGGCCTGGTCACCAAGAGGTTAACTAGCCAGTCCCACAGTTGCTAGCAGCCACCAATTAGTCTGTAATCAGGCAGCTGCCAACTATCTCTGGGGGTATGTGGGCAACCTAATGGGGCATTCTCTTGGGGGGAAAAGGGGGGTTGAGGAAGGAAGGGGTCTGTGAAATCTGTGTTTAAGCCAAGCACCATGGCCTTCAGAGCCTATTTAGGACCCACAGACCCCTTCCCTGCCCTCTGTGCCAGGCAACCTGGTTCAGGATCTCCAGCCCTAGGGTTTGAAACTGACCACTCTCTGTGGGCTATGAAGCCCAGAGTTGGGCAAACCTGGCTTCAAACCCAGGCTGTGCCACTTTCTGACTGTGTGCTATTCAGAAAATCACTTCCTTTCTCTAAGCCTCCTTCAGTAAAACAGACCCACCTTCTAGGTCTGCTGGGAGGAGTAAATAAAATGGTGGCTTTAAGCTGCTTAGCACAGTGCCTGGAACTCAGGGAAGCCCAGTACGATAACTGCTGAACTTAGGAATAACTCCTGTGCCAAGGACTTGACAGGACAGGCAGGCAGGAGTCAGGTGCTGAGGACCCAGCAGGGACCCAGGTCCCTGCCTCGGGCATGTGTTCTCCTGGGAACACTGCCTCTGTCTTATTGTCTTTCCCTCCTGCCTTGCTCACAGACACTTCTGGCCTCTGGACATTAATTGGATTTTACTCTGCAGAACCCAGGGCTGAGCTGCTCCTTTCTGGCCTCCCCCTATCCCTAACTGGGTGCTAAGCTCTGTGGGGTCTGTCAAGGGTCAGGGTGATGTCTGCTGCTGCGCCAGCAGCTGCCCCTTTAAAGAGGGAAGAAAACAATTATTGGGCCCGGGCATTGCATCAGCTGGAGCTTGGAGGGTCCCTGGGGAGTAGGAGAGAGATTGGGGGGGGGGGGCAGGCTGGTGGTTGATTTCATTAGTGCCATGTGAGAACTCTCACCCTCGGTCTGCTCCATTCCCCAGCCGCAGCCTCCCCTCCCCTCACCAGGCAACAGTAGCAGCCCCAGCTATACTGCCTTCCCCCACCCCAGAAACACCACCTCAGGGGACTCTATCTGTGTACCCCAAGCCTATGTTGTGGGCCTAGGCAGAACGGGGTGTAGGGATTACTGGCCTTTTGCTGACTGGGGGTGCAGGATGTGCTTCCTGTACTTGCACTTTGCTGACAATGGGGGTGTCTCCCCTCATTAGTGTTTGGCTGGCCTGGGGTGGCTATTTCTCCCACAATGGCATTTTGTTGACCCAGGAGTGACTTCCACACTGGCCTCTACCCTGGTGTTTTGCTGACCCAACAGAGGAGCTGTGCTGCCTGGGGTGCATGTGAACTGAGGGGCATGGGTGAGGAACAATTGCTCTGTGGTTGGAGGTGAGCTGGCTGGGAACAGCAAGTCACAGGGGCAGAAAGGACACCAGGTACTTAGACAGTCCTGGCTTCAGCTGTGGCGTCCTCCACTCCCAGGCTCTGTTACCATTCCAGGCAAGTGGTCTCAACCACTTGGTGAGCAACCTGGGAAATAGGAATAATTTACAGCCAGCCTTCCCCACCCGTGTATGGAAGGTTCTTGAGGGATTAAATGTACTAACTGGATGCACAGCACACAGCCCCACGCTGGCAGGTGGGGGCTGCATAATGTATGATGATTCTCTTCTCTTTGCAACTTTGGGCTCCTCACACTTCGGGCTCAAGATGCCTGGACAAGAAAAGGGCGGTTGAGGAGGAGTGGAGAGCAGGGGAGAGAGTGCAGAGCCCCCTCTGCCTCTGTTGGAGGGGGTTACATTCAGATACCTGATGTACCAAGTCCTATGGGCCAGGCAAGCCCTGCCCCCCCGGGTGCCTGCATTCTAGCCAGGAAACAGCCCAGAGCAGCTGATGTGTGTTGAAAGGGGGGGTTCAGGAATCCTAGGATGACAAGGAGTCGAGGAGACAAAGAAGTGACGAGGAAAGGGAATGTTGTGTGCTACAGCCTTGGTGTGGTGGAGGGATGATAACAGTGGAGAGAGTACAGAGTGGGCAGGTGTCAACACAGCCAGGCCAGAACTCTCTGGTCCAGCGGGATATAAAGACTTGGGAACTGCCCTGAGGCCAAGGGCGGTCTTTGAACAGTTTTAAGCAGAGGAGGCAGGGTCTGATTTCCAGAGAGTGTGGGCGGGGGTCTATGGCCCTCAGGCACAACCTTCTCAGGAGTGACCTTTTGCCTTCTCCTACCCTTTTCCCTGTGCAGCAGCAGCCCTGGTGCCCAGGGAGCTGGTTGTTTATGTGGCTCATCCCAGGAGGGAAGGGACCAGTCCCAGTCCCTCCAGCTCCGTCCCTCTGGGTCTTGTTGACGAAGTTCATCCCTCGGGGTCAGGTTCTCCTGACCTCCCTGTGGAGCCAGAGGGCACCAGGCAGGGCTTTGGAGCCAACAACTCCATGTTCACATTCCAGCTGGAAGGCACACCCCGTCTCTGAACTCCAATGTCCTCGACTCTAAAAGGGGATTGATGTTATCTCTCTATGGGAAGGATACAATGAAATTCCAGATGGAAATCATGAAACCCTTTCAGTTGTCAGCTGGCATTTTTATTCTATTGCATGAAGGTTGACACCTACCCGGGCCAGGCCAAGGTCCGAGGCTGGCTGGGTGCAAGGACGGGACTGGTTTCATGAGTCTGATTGCATAGGAAGGATCCCACACTTGCCTTAATATTCTGCTGTCTTAATAATTCTTAGTAATTGTGAACAAGAAGTCCTGCGTTTTGATTTAGCACTGGGCCCTGCATTATACAGCCCTGCAAGTTGGGTAGGAAGAGGCAGCGAGGGACAAAGGCCTGCAAATAGTTCCGAAGTGGAGGAGGCATAAGGTGGAGGACATGACTAACTGTCCCAAAGTGGGTGTGATGTTAATTATAGTAACATTTATTTAGTGCTTACTGTGTGCTAGGTTCTCTGCTAAGCACGTTACATGCTCATCTTCACACAGCCCGATGAGGTAGGTACTACTGTTATTTCTGTTGTGTAGATGAGGACAGTGAGGTTATGTTTCCTGGCCAAAGTCACACAGCCATCCAGAGGCAGAGCTGGGATTCAAACCCAGGTTGTTGGACTGCAGAGCACATGCCTAGATCAGGGAAGTCTCCAGCTAGGAAGAGGGGCCCCCTGAGCTGTGTCTGAAGGATAACTTGGACTTAGCCAATGAGGAAGATGCGGTGGTGGAAGGAGGGCTATCTCAACTGGGAAGTACCTGTGCCCAGGCGTCATGCTTGGCCAGGAAAGGTGGGACCAAAGCTAGATGCTTCCCAGGCCTGAGCGAAGCACCCTTTGGATTTCATGGTTCTGATTTTCTAAGCTCAGAACCCCCGGCCACTCTGTCCCCGGGCCCTGCTGCTATCATGATTTCTCAGAGCCTCCCAGGCCCCTTTTCTTACTCTATTGCACATTCTACCCCACCAGTAGGTAATCTAATTTGACTCTGTTGACTTTATCTCTTCTGGGCTCGAGATCTGCAGTTATAACTGCTTCCTGGGCCACATTTAGATGTGACACAATCAACCTTAGGTCCCAACCTGGGTCCACAGCTCCATCTGCAGGCACCTGCTCTGCCTCCAGTGTGCCCAGCTCTTCTCTGCCACCACCTCCCACCCACTTGCTCAAACTGGAAAGCTGGA
This sequence comes from Murina feae, assembly GCA_004026665.1. NCBI lineage: Eukaryota > Metazoa > Chordata > Mammalia > Chiroptera > Vespertilionidae > Murina > Murina feae. Next base: position 24,777 of record PVJC01003142.1, read on the forward strand.
AGTTCTCCTGGACACCTCACCCCCACATCCCACAGCCAATCCTCAGCAAGTCCGATTGGTCCTGAATATCTTATGAATCTGTCATCCCTCTGCCTGCCCCGCCCCCCCGCCCCTCCTTCCAGACCACCATTAACCCTCACCTGGGCCACTGTGACAGCTTCCTAAGCTGCTCACCCGCTGTTGCTGTTCTTGCCTCGTTTCATTTCACTTTTCACACTGTGATCTTTTAAACATAAATGTTTATATCATTTCCCTGCTTAAGACCCTTCCAAGACTTCTTGGAATAAAAGCCAATCTCTGACGTCATTTACAAGGCCCTGTGTGATCTGATCCTTGCCTATCTTTTCGTATCATCTTGCACCATTATCCCTCTCCCTCAGCTGCAGGACTTCACACATGTCCCCTCACCCTGAAATGCACTCCTCCTCCTGGTGCCCTGCTTACTCCTCTTTATCCTGTAGATACCAGCTCAAACTCCATTTCTGCAGCAAAGCCTGAAAACCGGAAGCTGAACACTGTCCCGCTCGCAGGACCTCGTTCTTCTTCGTGACACTCATTACACTTGAATTGCTTTTTCCTTCTCTCTCTTTCTTGCTGGACTGTGAACTCCATGGGGTCAGGAGTCCCGATTTGCCTAGCCCCGGCACATGGTAGGTACACAGTGGGTCGTTCAGTGAGCGAAGGAACAGATGAGGCATTGCTTAGCAAACTCACTGACCTCCCAACATCCTGCCTGGCCTACCTTCTCCAGTCCTTTCTTATTACAGCCACAGAGCCATCTTTCTAAAACACAGAACTGACCCCGTCACCCCCTGCTACTTAAAATACTTCCGGTAGCTCCCCATTCCGGTAGCTTCTTAGCATGGTGTTCAAAGCCCTTTGTGATCTGCGAGACTCCAGCCTCATCTCGCCTGCTCCCCCACCACACTTTGAACTGCTGGCAGTTCCTCTAACACAGCAGGCTGTTCGGTGCCTCTGTGCCCCAGCACTTGCTGTTCCTCTGCCTGTAATGCCTCCCCACCCTTGTGTTGTCTCCCTGGAGAAAGTCCTTTATTCTTCAAAACCAGCTCAGCTGCCACCTTCGCAGTGAAGCCTCTGAGGAACCCTTGCGGCCTCCCCAGGCACTTAGCCCTCCTCCCTTGGCCGCAGCTATACTGTGTCTGCATCTCTTCCTCTCGTCTCCTGTTAAACCGAGCTCCCCCTATGCAGGCACCAGGATTATTTTTCTTCAGGATTGATCATCTTTGGTTCTTCCCTGTCTTAATTAGGTCTTTGCTTGTCTACAGAAACTCACTCAAGCCAGCTTCAGTCATACAGAAGGATTTCTTATGAGGACACAAGGGATTCCTGGGAACCGAGGGCCAGAAAAAGCATTAGCCTTTGGGGCGTGGGACCAGTAGGCCAGGAAAAATGGAAGCAACCTTATTGTCTGCCTTTACCTTTCTGTCTCCACAGACTAGGTTTTCGCTGCTTTCCCAAACACATGGCTACCTATAGTTCCTGTATTGTGCCCCTTGATTCCAGCCACATTCAGGACTTGACAGATACAAGCCCAAACTTCCAGAAGATCAGATTGGCTCTGAGTGGGTCAGGTGCCCGCCCTGGTCCAATCAATGGCAGCCTGCTGGGAAGGATCATGAAGTCAGACATGCAACCATGTCTCTTAACTTCCTCAGAGATAGTGGGGGTCTTTGCTATCAGGGAAAGTATTTCTGCTAGAATCCTTAGAGTGGTTGGCTCCCCCGCCTTCCATCTGAACAGCAGCTGGAGGAAACAGACTGGGCATTGTGACTTAAAGAGGAGTCTTTACCTGGGGCAGCAGTGAAGAACATGTCAAAGGCCTGAGCAGAGATAGAGGGAGTTGAGATCTTGAATTTTGGAGTGGCAACAGAAGGAGGAGGAGGGCATGAGCAGTCGGACTGTTCTCCTACCAAAACAGTCACAGTTATCCTCTAAGACTTAGATCATTTTCTTTCCTCAGTGAAGAACCATGCCATGCCTGCTTCCTCTTCGCCACTCAGTTATTCTTTGCCCGTATTAATTTTATTCTTTGTACTTCTCTAGTAATAAATAATTTTGAGCACTTTGTGCCAGACATTATGCACATGCATTATTTCATTTAATCTTCATGCCCTGTAATGGGTATTATTATAACCATTTTGCAGACAATGGAACTCAGGTTCAGAGAGGTGACATTTGCAGGCTAGGGACACACAGCAGTGTGATGCCAGAGTAAAAACTCTTAATGTCTCAACTTCAGCTTCTTATTTACTTGCCTGTTTGCCTTTCGGGATTGTGAGAGCCTCAGATACCAGGCAGACACCAGGATCCATTCTCCCTCTATGCCCATCATCGGTCAGTTCAGAGCAAGGGCTCCTGAATGAGGGACAGATGGATGCAAATAGAGCAGACAGGGCATTGGGGTGGAAGTTGAGGGTCACCTACTCGTAGGCCTACCCCATGTAACTGGGTGACTCTGGATAAGTCTCTTAACTTTTTGGACACTTAACTTTCTCATTTAAAAATGGGCATGATAATTCCTGCTGCAAGTCTAGTATTGGGAGTTGGGTGTAAGGACAGTTTGTAAATAGGAAAGAACCGAAGTTTGTAAATGGGAAAGAACTGAGCACTTTCTAAGAATTTTCATTACCAGAATGGACTGTGGCAATGGAGTGCCAGCTGGTCACTGTGCCCACACTCATGCGGGAGGCAGACAAGGCTAGAGCTTTCCAATGTGGGGAGTGGGACTGAGATGGCTTTCCATGGCTCATGGACCTGCTATTCCGTAGCATTGGCTCACATAGTGAGAAAGTTGGTTCCCTTTCAACTTTATCAAGTCCAAGGTTGTCGCCAGGAGAAAGTGTCATGTAGTGCTAGTGTGTCTTTTACCAACTTTCCAATGCTTGCCGCCCTCTGCTTTGTAACAAAGAGATCTTGACTGGCAGCTCAATTAACTAAAATTAAATAATATCGCTTTGTTAATGCTGTATTTATTTTACTGCCATTTTCTAGTTATTAAAAGTGATATTGGCTCTCTATTTACAGTAGTAACACTAAGTTTCTAATTAAAGTAAATGCTTTTAAGTTAGAAGTGTAAATTTGAAGGAAATAATGAATACCTCAGGAGTATGTAGATTCGGCAGATACCACGGAGGGGGGCACATAGTGTTCTGCAGATAACACAAAATCAGCATTTGGCACAGAGGATGGCAGAGTGGAGAACCATTGGCCTAGATCATCTGGAAGGTCCCTGCCATCTCTCCCTCACCCCCTCCTGTGCCAGCCTGCAGCCCTCCCCTCGCCCTGTGCTCTGGCTTAACTTTCTTTCAGAGAATCCTGCCATGATTGTGCCCGCAGACAGGAGAATTTGTGCCACTGCTCCCTCAGCCTGCTTGGGGAGGGGGTGCTCTTGGAGTTGAGGTGTCTGGATGGAAGTAGGATGCCCCCTCGTCTGAATCAGGGCTTCAGCACTCCTGGGGGAGCAGATGTTGCAGGCTTAATAGTCTCCTGGTCTCCATGCACAACACAGGTCTCAGGACCTCCCAAAGGCTGTAGTCCCCAGGAGCACTAAGGCTGTCCCCAGAGCTTCATGCCCCAGAACTTGGTGCCTTGGGACAGAGAAGTCGGGAGGATTTGGAGCCTCAAAGGTCCCCGTTCACCTGCCCCAACTCTGTGTTGCTGACTGCCTGCTCCTCAGGATTGGTCATTGACCCCAGGAGGCCTCGGGGTTTATTCACAGGGCCCAACAGCTGCCTGTCCCCGCCGCAGTCCCATGTTCTCAGTGGGAGGGCAGGCCTGGGCTCTGGGAGGGGGTAGGGGCTTTGTAATACATGTGCTTACTAGTATATATTCAAGGTGGATGTCTGAGGGTCTCTGTGAAGGCATAGTGTATGAACATGTGTATGTGTGTGAGAGAGTTTAAGTTTGTATATATATGTGCATGTGATGTGTGTGTCTGTGGTGAAGGTAGCTCTGGATGACATGTCTGGGGGTCTCCGTGAGACATATTGTACGTGTGTGGGGGCTGTGTGATGTGTGTGTCTGTGGTAAAGGCATCTTTGGGTCCTATGTCTGAGGGTCTCCGGGCGTGAGTTTTTGTGCAGTGTGTGTGGCAGGGTGTCTCATGTGTCTGTGTGTGATGTGCACATGGGTCTGTGGCAAATGCATCTCCATGTACTGTGTATGTGAGGCATATTTGTGTGTGTGTGTGTGTGTGTGTGTAGGTTGGTTGCTTGCTCGGTGTGGTGTGTGCCTGTTGTTTTGTGTGTGTCGTTGTCTTTGTACAGTGTGTGTCTGGCTTTGTGGTGTATCTGAGTGGCTGCTTGAAGATGTGTGCTGTGCACGTGGGTCTTTGTGACCTGGAAAGGGACGTGGTGGGAGGGAGCAGAGAGGTGTTGGGAAAATGGGAGTACATTGAGGGCGGTGTCCGCTTGGGCTGGGTCTGCGGGTGTGCTGAGTTCCCAAGGAGGGTCCCCAGAGCTGGTGGCAGGCGCAGGCGGCGCGGCGCCTTCCAGCTTGGCGTGAAGCTAGTAACCCAAGCCCCTACCCCCATGAAATATTGATCAGGCCTAGCGGCGCCCCGGCAATTAAAAAAAAAAAAAAAAAAAAAAAAAAGGCAGGGAGCGCGGGAGCGAGCTAAGGTTGGCTGCTGTCCTTGGTGCTGCTGCGTCTCCCCGCCGGGGGCTTCGGAGCTCAGACTGGGGCAGGGCTGCGAGGCAGAGAAACTTCCCCATCCTCCGAGGATGAGCTAGCCTGTCTGTTCGTGCCACCACCGCATCTAGAAGGAGCAGGGACCAAATGGGTATTGTGCTGAAATCCAGGATTCCCTGGGCTAGGATGACCACCGCGCTGGATTTGCTTGGGATGGTCCTAATTTACACCTGTGGTCCTTGTGCGATTGTTAGTAGTGTCTGCTCAGTCCCCTAGTGGAGTGATACAGTACGGTCTCCCAGGAAATAAGGCTTTGTTCCGAAGGCCTCTCCCCCACCTTTCCTGCCCTCCCCCTGGGGGAGGGGTTCTGTAGCCGCCTGGGTGTGACCCTGTCCTGTGTGTGTGTTTGGCTGGAGGAATTGTCCTCCTGAGTTTGGACTGAGCCAGAATAAGTGCTTGGGGGCCCCAGAACCCTTGGGATCCTCCTGCAGCCTGGACCTCGCCAGGGCATCTAGCCCCTTTCTGTACCCATCCAAAGTCTGCTTTCCATTCAAACTGTGCTCATTTCCAGGCCTGGACTTCCCCTGATTCTAGGAGAGAGCCTCCCTCCTGCATCCTGGCCTGGGCTGGGCTGAGCAGGCCTTGGTCCCAGTGGCAGGGTGCACTGGGGTCTCCAGGTTGGCCATCCGCACATTCATGCATCTTTGAGTTCTCCCACTTTTAACCACTGATTCCCCACCCTTCGATGGATTTCATTTCCCTCCTAACTCTAGGCATCATCTCTGGCCCTTTCCTCACTCTATACTCTTCTCTGGGCATTCTCCTTCCTTCCCGTATCCCAGTTTTCCCTCTGGGGAACAAACCCAAAACCTGCCTACGCACATTGCCCTTGTGAGCTCCAGTGCATCTGCTTACCAGCCCAACACCTCCGTGTAGGAGTTGCAGCATTATCTCAGACTTATCATATCTAAAATGGGGACTCATCTTCCCCTTCAGCCAACTTTTTCCTCCAGGGCCTCAGGCTCTGCTGATGGCACCTCTTAGTTCCCACCCTTCCTGTAAATCATTTTGGATTCTGGTTTTTTTCCCTCTCCCCAACCTTGTCCCATCACTAACTCTAGGTGGTCCCCAAGCCCTCCCGTGGCTCCTGGTCATCTTTTCCTCGACACCTGCACTGGGTGAAGCAGTGCAGCCTTTCTTACCGGCCTCCTGACTGCTCTTCCTGCTGTCAGGCTTTCTTCTGATTCTGCACTCAGTGTCAGATTGATTCCTGTAAGACACTGCATCTAAGTCATGTCAGATTCCACTCCCTCCAGGATGAAAGCCAAGCCTCTCAACTCTAATCTGGAGCCCTTCATTGGCTGTTCCCAGACTACCTTTCCAGCCCTCTCTTCACGGTTGTACTTACTTCCCACGCCAACTGCACCAATCTCTGAACCTAAAGTTTTCTCTCTGGATCTTCCAGGTAGTTCCCACCTCTTTCCTGCCACCTCTACCTCTCCAGATCTCCCCTATCTTTTGAGGTGCTCTGCAGTGCTTTGCCCCATGATGCCTTCTCTGGTCTTCCCATCTGGAAGAGTTCACTCCTTCCGCAGAACAACCACAGAATGTTGTCTTTATCTCTCAGTGCCTTGAGAGCTTGTAAGAAATGCATAATCCCACGTTCCACCTGGGACCCAGGAAACCGGAATCTGCATTTCAACAGCACGCCTGGGTGATTCATGTGCACATTTAACTTTGAGAGGCACTGGGCCTGCATTCATTGAGGGAAGGAGCTTGCTTTTGCTTGGGAGTGTCTTTGGCTGGGGCTGGTGGTGTTATCAAGTGACAAGTCTAGCAGCCCTGTCAGGTGACAGGTGCCACATCTGGCCCGATCCCACCAGCTCTGAGAGGCAGCGGCTAACAGAGACAGTGAGAAGCATGCATAGTCTGCCTGGATCCTTTCCGCCTGGAACCAATGTTTCACAAGTCCCCAGAGCTCGAACTCTGTAAATCTGATGCCAGAAAGCACTCTGGCGACATAAAGAAGAATCAATTAATCAATAAAGAAGCAGTTATCAAGCATAGAGCAGAACTTTTCCCTCTTAACAAAATGCACAGTGGTATAAACGTCTGTTATTTTAATGTAAATTTTGCAAATAAGAATCTGTACTTAGTTTTTCTTGACAATAACATTAATACCATTTCTAAAGAGGTAACTTGAAAAAACATAGTATGTCACATGAAGGAAATAAAAATGAATTACAATTCTACTACCCAGTTATAAATACAGTTAATTTCATATTTATTTTAGGTCACCATTCAGTCATTCGTCAAATGTTTTCAGAGCCCTAACTATATGTCAGATCTGTGCTGGGCACTGGGGATTTAGGATGGAGAAGACGAAGTGGCTCCTGTTTCTAAACAGCTCACAGCCAGGGGGTGGGAGCCGGGGGGGGGGGCAGGGGGGACAGGTCCTGAACAAGTTAGGACTGACAGTGTTAGTTTCCTAGGACAGCTGTAACAAAGTGCAGTAGACTAGATGGCTTAAACCACATATATTTATTTTCTCACAGTCCTGGCGATGAGAGTCCAAAATCCAGCTGTTGGCCAGCTTGGTTCTTTCTGAGAACTCTGAGGAAGACTGTTCCATGGTTCTCTCCAGGATTTGGGTGACAGCTGGCCATTTTTGGCAAGCCTTGGTTTGTTACTGCATCATCTAATCTCTGCCTCCATTGTCAATGCATTCTCCCTAGGTATCTCTGTTTTCACATGGTCAGCTTCATCTTCTTCTTTTTTTACATATGTAATATGTTTTTATTGATTTCAGAAAGAGGAAGGGAGAGGGAGAGGGAGATAGAAACATCGATGTGAGAGAGAAACATCAATTGGCTGCCTCCTGCATGTCCCCCTACTGGAGATCAAGCCTGCAACCCTGGCATGAGCCCTGACAGGGAATCAAACTGGCAACCTGGTACATGGGATAATGCTCAACCAACTGAGTCACACTGGCTGGGCCATGATTAGCTTCTTATAAGGACATTGTTCATGTTGGATTACAGATCCACTCTACTCCAGAATGATCTCAACCTAATTAATCAGTTCAGCAGTGACCCTATTCTGAGGTCATAGTTTGAAATACCTGGGTTAGGACCTCAACATATCTTTTGTGTGGTGACACAATGTGACCCATGACAGGCAGGGGCAGTACAGAGCCTAGGGGAGCATGACATGGGACTCACCTCATCTGGAAAGACTCTCCTAGGAAATGACATTCAAACTGGGACTGAGCAATGCGGAGGGATCACAGGCCCAGGCAGTGCAGCAGACATCGGGGCCTCAGAGCAGGAGGGTGGAGGCGGGCTGGAGAAGAGCACTCCAGGCTCACTGCTGACAAAGGCATGGAAAGAAGGCCAGTGTGACTGGAATACAGAGGAGGGGCAGGAGCATGGGGTGAGTTGAGTCATGGCTCGTAGCCTTGGGAAGGGGTTTTCACTTTCTCCTGAAGGCAATGGGGAGCTACGGGAGGCTGTCACACAGCAGTGATTCATTCTGCTTTGTGAGCTGTTGCTTCACAAGACTGAGCTGTCTGAGGGATTGTTGTTCCTCCATGTCCCCGTCTCTGAGGGAAGATGCATGGCCAAGCATACAGTCTGCCTCACCCTGTGTGTCCTGAGTCCTTGGAGTCCGAGGAACACAGGCTTGGGCCTGACCACTCCACACCCTGCCCTGCTGTGAGGCCTGTGTCTGAGAATGTGTCCAGGGCAAGTGCATGACCCATGTGGGTCCCTGAGGCCAGAGACCCTGATGCTGGGGGAGACCAGGGGTTAGGTCTCGCAGAGGCTGTCTCTTCAGCACCCTGCTCTCCTCAAGGGATGTCTGGATATTGCCTTCCCATGCAGGGCACAGCCTCTCTGATGCTCAATCCATCCCTTACCACACCCTCAGAGGGCTGCCCCTTTACTATGTGTGATGGGGTGGGCCAGGCTGGGTGGAGAAGAAGTGGGTCAGTTCGGTAGCCATGGTGACAGCAGCTGCTCCCTGCCAGCCTTCTCATCTCCTCACCACAAACCTCACCGATGAGCTCCTTTGTCCAGCCTGCTGGGATGGGGGCCAGGTGGGTGAGATTGGGGACTGGAGCGTGCGCGTGTGTGTGTGTGTGTGTGTGTGTGTTCAAGCTCACACAAGCAGCAGCTCAGAGCTGGTGTGTGCGCCTTGACCAAGGGAACCCACAGATCCAGGTAAGACACTTCCTGGGAACCTGGCCACTAAAAGGATAGGGTTCTTCCTGCCTCTTTGGGCTGGAGAGGGCCAAGGGGAGGGTGTGCATGTGAGTAGATGTGGTTGTGTGAAGGCTTGTGGCTATCAGTGTGGCTGCTTCTGTGTGCCTTTGTTTTTGTTTGTATGTGTGTGTGTGTGTGTGTGTGTTTTAAATATGTTTTTATTGGGGATCAAGTTCACAACCCGGGCATATGCCCCAACCAGGAATCGAACTGTGACCTCCCGATTCATAGGTCAACGCTCAACCACTGAGCCATGCTGGCTGGGCTGTGTGCCTGTGTGTGTCTGAGTATTTTAAAGGTTTGTGTGCATGTGACTGTGTCTTAAAGTGTGTGTCACCTGTGTGGACCTGTATGGCCTATGATCACAGATTTGAAACTCTGTGCCCTGTAGTATGTGTGAGAGCCTGCTTTGGGGGAGACAATGGTTACACAATCAGGAGAAGGGCTGGCACAGTGTTCCCCACTCAGGCGGGGTGTGCTCCTTTAGCCCAGCCTTCCTCTCCACCACGCCCCAGCCCTCTCACCCACCAGTATGTTCCTGAGGAGGAAAGGAAATTCTAGAAACAAGGGAACTCCTCTCCCTTTCTGTGGATGTAGGCACTGGCCTTTGACATGGGCAGAGTGGCATGGGTGATGTAGTGGGCAGCCCTGGCACTGGATTGGGGTTGGGGCAGGGGTCTCCAATGCCAGGTCCAGCATCCAGTGAGGATCCAGACGCGAAGGTGCTGGCAAAAGAGAGCACAGCCTCACATTGCAGCTCCCACTCCAACTGAGAGGCACAGGGACTCAGCGATTCCACACTCTGGAAGCACCAGAGCTGGAGTGGGAGGTGACCCTGTTGGTCTCTGAGCTTCCTCAGAAGTGGTTGCATCTGATGTGTAATCCAGACCCATAAGCACTAACACCTGTGCAGTTCTTTACCGTTTACAAAGGCACCCTTATGAGCAATAATAATGTAACTGCCCAAGTGAGCATTAACACGTACCAATCCTTATTTTATAATATTTCACCCAAGAATCCTAAGGCTGTCATTATGATTCCCACTTTAGAGATGAGGAAGGGTAGGCTCAGGAGGTTTGTTAAGGAAATGTCCCTGTGTCATACAGCTTATCAATGGCAGTTCTGGGTTTTGAACTAAGTCTGTCTGCCTCCAAAGCCTAGGTTTTTTGTTTTGTGTTTGGTTTTTAATATATTTTTACTGATTTCTGAGAGGAAGGAACAGAGAGAGAGAGAGAGAGAGAGAGAGAGAGAGAGAGAGAGAGAGAGAGAGAGAGAGAGAAACATCAATGATGAGAGAGAATAATTGATTGGCTGCTTCCTACACAACCCCCTACTGGGGACTGAGCCCAAAACCCTGGCTTGTGCCCTCAAATGGAATCACACCCAGGACCCTTCTGTCCGCAGGTCAACACTATCCACTGAGCCAAACCAGCAAGGGTAAAGTCTGGGTTTGTAATCACTATGCTTCCCTGCTCCTCATGATCTCATCTGCTCCCCAGTCCAGCCTGGAGAGGCCAGCTGGGTCCAGGTGGCCAGTAGGTGAATTTTATAGAAAAGGAGATGGAGGTTCAGAGAAGCTGAGTGACTTGCTTAGGGTCACATGGCTGGGAGTGGAGTGAGGAGTTCCCACCCCCTGCTCCCCACCCCACCCCACCCCACCTACCCTCAACATTCCTGACTGCTAGACCTGTTACAGAGTGTCTGGGGAGGAACACAGACCCCATTAGTCAGGGGGAGGATAGAGGAAGTAAGAATAGGGTCTAGAGCTGATTAACATGAGTCCTCCATGTGTTAAAAGTCTTAAAGTTGTGGGTGGAGCTTCAGCTGCAGCAACTTGACATTAAAGGTTCCCTAAAGGCCTGGAGGGAGGGTGGTGTGGTGGGGGAGGAGAGGACCCAGGATTTGGACAGTTTTACGAAGGAGGAAACAGAATGAGAGATGAAATGGTTTGCTTGAGGTCATACAGCTATGTTCAAAGACTGTCTTTTTACTCCATGAGCTACTGGAAGCCCTTGAAGACAGATGTCTTTAGACGCTCCTCTAAGTTCTCCTCTTTCCTTCCAGAGTCTTATCACATCACCTCCTCCTGGGAGCTACCCTGATTGCCTTCACCTCCTTTCTTGAAAACTGGTGTCGCAGAAGAAGTTAACAGAAGCCTCCTGTCAATGCCCTAGGGGAGTGCTGTTGGGAGGGGCACAGCTTCCTGTGATGTGGAACACCACACTCAGAGTCATCAGTTTAGTGAGTTTGGATTTTCTTCAAGGTGAGTGGTGAGGAGGGCATCTGACAGGTGATGTGGAATCTGGGAGGTAGGCGGGTAGGCGACTTGGGTTAGAGCTCTGATTTGTCACCAACTTTCTGGGACTGGGTGTGTCTCCCTTTCTGGACATTGATTTCCAACTTTGCAAAATAAAAGGCTCAGGATGGAAAAGGGATGGCAAGTCAGTTTCAACTCCTGCACTCGTTCTCAGCAGCTAGGTACTCAGACCTCTGGCCAAACTTCAAGGGATGGGAAGAAAACAACGCTTGTTCTGTAGGGAACTGGGACAGTACTTGCTAGTGTGGAGCTTTGGTGGGAGTCGGAGCAGCAGCCAGGGCAGCAGCTTCCTCCAGAGCAGCGGTCGCCAACCAGTGGTCCATGGACCATGGTGGTCCATGAGGTCTGAAAGGTTGGCAACCGCTGCTCCAGAGGGTGAGTCTGAGCTGTAGTTGTATATGCGGCTGTAGCCACAGAGCAGGGTCAGCAGGGAGAACTTGACAGCAAGGCCTCCTGATCCAACGAGATCCGGGGACAACTCCCTTCCTTGGCGTGCCCTAAACTGAGCTGGGAAAGGAGAGTCTGCTCAGAGGTGGGAATTGTTGAAGTGATTTCTGTGGAAAGGATGTCATTCAGTCAGCAATCTTTCAAACCACCAGAATGTGAAGCTCTGTCTTCTGAATCCTTCCTGCCCCCTCTGCCTGCTGCCCCTTTCCCGTCCCTGTGGCCTGATGGCTCAGGGGTTGCTATGCAGTAGGACTTCCTTCCTCATAGGGTCCAGGTGGCCAGCTCTGTCTGTCTCTCTGTCTTGTCCTTCTTTGAGCTGGACTGGCTGCCATAGAAGCAGCTAGAGCCCAGTCCTGAGCCTGCCACTGCATGTGTGCCCACAGACTCCGCCCTCCCAGGCACTCATCAGCTCTCAGGCCCCTGGGTGGTTAAAGATGACAATGTGGCTCTGGAGGGTGCAGAGTCCTGGATGTCAAGCCATCCGTTTGTTGGTGCCATTGATTATTCATGAGGAAATATGAGTCCCTGCCTGGGTTGGCAGGGTCAGGAATTTTGTCCCTTACCCTCGTACCTGCTCGTCCCCTGGGAGTGGTGTACTTGAGTGTCCTGTAGTCTGGCTGCTCTGGGGCAGTTTTCTCAAAGATTCCAGAGACTCAGGGCAAAGCCCACATGTTGGGGTGGGTTCTGGGTTGTAGGCGCAGGGGCTGCAGAGCGTGTCTGACTTTTTGTGGAAACCGGAGACCTGGATTCGAGTACAGGCCTTGACACTTCTTAGCTGAGTCAGATGAGATAGGCCTCCACGTCTCTGAGAGCCAGTTTTCTCATCTGCGACATGGAGATAATCACACACCTAACGAATACTGTAAAGAGCAAGCTAGGCTTACGCTGTAGCAGACTCAAAGTATCAGATAAGCGCTCTCCCACCATCTACCGAAGGCAGTGCAGACGCCCCCAAACACAGCCCAACTGGCACTAGAACTGGAAAGTAAAGAGAAGAGATCATCATAGGCCCAAGTCCAGGGGACTTTCCATTAGCTGCAATGTTGATGGGGGATGGATGGAGAAATACAATCCGGGGCTCTGCACATATCACAGGGTGAGTGAGAACAGTCCAGACAGCCACAAAGAAGGCAAGACACGGCTTGGACTCATCCCCACTGGCAGCCCTAATTCCCAGCCCACAGAAGCCACACGGCCCAGGAGACCAGGCAGCCATTGTCAGCTGTCTGGGATGTCTTCTTCGTTAACTGGAGGGGTGCCTTCCCTTTCCCACCCCTTTCTTTGTGCTTTTGAACAGTTGGGTTTCCTCAGGGTGACAGATCTGAGGGCAGAGAGTCAAGCAAAGTGCCCCTGAGCCCTGGGATGGGGAGCTACCCTGGGAAAAACATTGCAGGCCAGGACAGAGCCTGGAAGGACTGGGCACAGAGCATGCTAGAGCAGCCTCCTCCCCAATACTCGGCCTGAGCATCGGACTTTCAGCCAAATCCTAGGGCTGATACCAGAGGTTCCACCTCTGTACAACACAGAGCCAAATATGCCTGCTGCCTGGCCCCCCAAGTGGCTCCCAGGGCCCCCTGTCCTCTCCCCTACATTCATCGGAACTGCCCTGAAATACTTAATTGCATTATTAGTTGTTTACTATCTATCTATCCTTATTAGTTGGCCTGGCTCACTACTGTATCTTTGGCACTCAACATAGGCCTTGGAAGTTTAAGGCCTTAAATATTTGTTGGATGCAGCTAATGGGGAGTCCATTTGTATACTTTAGAAAGGAATTTAGCAATATATTCCAAGAATCAAAAAATGTTTACACTCTTGGTATCAGGTAGGATGCTTTTGGGTGTAACAGAACCCTGATTCAAACTGACTTAAGCAAAGGAAAATACATTATCTCACATAACAGAAATGCCCACTCAGGGTGGCCCAAGGCCCTTTCTGTCTTTATGCTGTGCTGCCCTCAGCACACTGGCTTCATCATGTGGCTGGGCCTTCCCTAGGGGAAGCAAGGAGAGAGAGAGAGAGAGAGAGAGAGAGAGAGAGAGAGAGAGAGAGAGAGAAACCTCTACCTCTCTGTAATCGTGGAAACCAAATCTTTCCCTTAGGTCAGATTAGGCCAACTTTGTCACATGGACCAGTAAGAATTACCAAGGTGACTGACACTTATTGATTAGCTTAAACTAATCAAGGCGGGTGGTGGGGTGGTGCTGAATAAAATAGGTGTGTCAGGAGCAGAGAGAGAGAATGGATGTTGGGGAAACTACCACCAGCAGTGTTCAAACCGCTTAAACTAGTCACTCCATTTCTGGGAACCAATCCTAAGGAAATAAGCAAAAAAAAAAAAAAATCGATGTAGAAAGATGTTTATTGCAGTGTTGTTTAAAAGACAGGAGGGAAGGAAAGAGGGGGATGGAGAAACAGAGAGAGAAAGAAGAAAATTGGAACTGATCTAAGAAGTAACTGTATATAAATATTTCAGGTAATTATGCTACTTCCATACAATGGGCTATATGGTCGTCAAAACATTAAACATTAAGCCCTCTAGCTGATGTGGCTCAGTAGTGGAGTATTGACCTATGAACCAGGTTACAGTTTGATTCCAGTCAGGGCACATGCCCGGGTTGTGGGCTTGATCCCCAGTAGGAGGTGTGCAGGAGGCAGCCGATCAATGATTCTCTCTCATCATTGATGTTTCTCTTTCTCTCTCCTTCTCCCTTCCTCTCTAAAATCAATGAAGATATATTTGTAAAAAAACATTTATACCAAGTGTTAATGACATTGGGAAATGTTCGTGATATAAAGATAAATGAAAAATACCAGGATATAAATTGTATTTGTAGTATGAATTCAATTATTTTTATAGATGCATAGAAAAGAGATTGGGAGGAAATAGGTTAAAGAGCTTATAGTGGCTGCCCCTCAGTAGTGCAGTTAAGGGGGCCTCTTGCCTGCTTCTTTATACCCCTCTGTGCCCTCCCTTTCAAGCAGGAGGACCTCCTCGCAGCCCACACAGGCGGGAGCCAGGTTTGCTCTCCCTGTTGTTATTATTGGCTGTGAATTAACAGTCGCTAACACTTACTGAATGTTCACTCTGTGCCTGATGCTGTTCCAGGCACTTTCACAGGCACTGATTTAATCCCTGGGACAATCCTATGAGGTAAGTGCTTGTATTCCTTGTTCTGCTGAAGTGTTCACCGAAACCCCGGGATGTTGGTCCTCAGGTCACACAGCTAGTGTGTAGGGGCCTTTGGAATTCAAGAGTGGGCCTCTACCTTCACCACCAAGCCCCGTTGCTTGCCAGGGTAGCCATGTGCTGAGAAGAATAGTTTCATTTATTGAGCCAGACTCTGTGAACACTCTTTACATTTGCTAGTATTTGCTCATTGAATCCTCACAACCTCGGAGAGGCCTGGTGATTTGCCCGAGGTCACACAGCTCAGTGGGGGCTGCAGTAGGGGCCCCGGGGTCTGATGTGGGACCCCCTTTGTCTCTTTATCTCCCCATAGAGTTGCCTGAGGCTCTGCCACCCCAGGGACCATGTTTAACGGGGAGCCAGATCCAGCCTCGGCTGCAGGCCCCAGGAATGTGGTTCGAAGCTCCAGCATCAGCAGTGAAATCTGCGGATCTCAGCAGGCCGGGCCTGGAACCGGGACCACCACCGCTAAGAAGCGGCGTAGCAGCCTCGGTGCCAAGATGGTGGCCATTGTGGGCCTGACACAGTGGAGCAAGAGCACGCTCCAGCTCCCCCAGCCCGGTGAGGGGGTGTGGGCACCAGGGTGCGGCAGGTCACCTTGCACCCAGGGACAAGCATTTATGTAGCCCTTACCACATACCAGGTGCTATTCTAGGTCCAGTACATGTCCTGACTCATGGGTTCCTCATATACTAGCAACTCTGTGAGGCAAGTACTAAAGCACAGAGAAGGGAAGTAAAATGCCCGAACTACATAGCTAGTAGCATTGGGCTTCTGAGTTCATGCTCCTAACCATTACCCTGTGAATTCATGCACCTCCATGCACAAACTTACACATTAGTCAGCATCTGTTTATTAAACAGCCGCCAGGTACTGGCCCTCTGCTAAGTGTCACAACTTCACGGGCACACACATCCCCATGGTTCAGCCTCGCGGGTGATCTCCAAGTTTCTTAAGTACAAAGAGCCACACACATGTAGTTACACACATACATTACAAAGTCTCACGAGAGAGATACACACAAAGACACATGCCTTACCTGGTTATACCTGGTTATATGAATAGTGTGCTCAGTTGCTTAAGTAAGCCACTACCCTACTGCCAGGAAAGGACACGATAGTCATTCACACTGTACATGGCCACACATAAAACCAGTCATCATGCAATTCACACAAACACAGACAGACCCAGGTCACTGAAGGGCTCTCTCTCTGTCACACACCGTGTCCATGGTCACAGAAACATGTCACACATATGTATACCTATATCTCACAAAACCCAATATTCACACACTTTATTAGCTACATCCCGGCAAATGTATTATACTTGCTCAGACATCTAGCTATGGAATCCCAGTTATGCTCAGAGTGGCGGGCCACCCACCTTGCCACACACAGTCACACCTGGACCCTACATCACAGATGAGCCAGCCCTCCCCACAAAGACCTCCTCACTGTGTGGCATTAGCCCAGACACCAGCTGGTTGTGTATTAAAATCTCTTCCTGCTTATTTTTCTCAGAGTAACAACTTCCCTGAGAAACCTTCAAATAGGCAGCTGGATGGGGGCGGTGAGGGGGCAGGGGTGCCGGAGCATCCTGGGAGAATGCTCATCGAGAGTCCCAGTTGGGGCTGGGGGTGGGGGACTTTTCCGGGCCTTAAAATAGCTTTTTATAAAGCCCTCCACAGGAGCACGTGGCATGGTCTTTTCCAGCACACAGGCTGTGATATGGTTTCTGGCTCAGGGAAATGCTAAGTGAGAAGGGGGCTTGCAGTTATCAGTGTCCCAGGCTGGGCATGCCCCCTGTGAATGTCCACAGTGTAGGCCTGACATGAGGGAGTCAGAAAGAGGGGGGGGGTCTGGAGATCCAGGAGTTGGGCTGGGACAGGACCAAGGGGGGGCATGTTAAGGTTAGGAGGTTGAAGAGGTGTTGGACTCCAGGAATCTGGCTTGAAAAGACCACACCCTGCTGATCTCCAACTGAGTCAGCTTCTGATCCAAAGGCTTCTTGGTGCCCAGAGTGATTTGGAGGAACGGCCTTTCAGGGTCAGGGAAGGGCTGAGTCAGTAGGAGACAGTCCAGTGATCTGCCTGGGACTGTCCACCTACCTAGACTACCAGTCAGCAGACAGGGATTGGAGTGGACACCAAGGAGACCTCCAACCTCGAGGGGAGAGGAGTAATGGTGGGCCCTGTGGTAGGCAAGGGCATGGCTGAAGGTCTGGGCCTAAGCCAGGGGAATACACAGATGCCCTTCTATCTGAAGGTCTCTGTGAATCATCCAGTCACCAAATGTCAGAGCAGGATGGGCCCCTTGACTTCATCTCATGTAAGGCACTCATTTTACTGATAAAGCGTCAGACCCTGATGAAGGGACTCAAGGTGGCCTTCAGAGCCACACCCTGTCATTTACTAGCTGGGGACTCAGGCAAGCAACTTCACCTCTCTGAGTTCACCACCCTGTTTGTAGAATAAGAACAATAATCTGTGCCTCAGAGTTGTCCAGGGGATTAAATGACATAGATGCAAATGCAACAGCATTGTGCATAGTAGACACTTAATAACGTTGCTGGTGTTTTTATTATTTCCCATGTTCAAACAGTAGGGCGAAAAAGCAAGTGATATCTCTGGCTTTCACAGCCCCTTGCTTGTGGCATACCCCTTCCCATCTATAATTCCAGGTCCTTTTTTTCCCCCTTCCAAGCCTTGGAGTTGTCAGTGTCCTAGCTTGGGTGGGAGAGTGGCTCCAAAGGGATGTATGGGGCTGACTCACCTTGGGAATCAGCTCTGAAAATTCTCTTCTGGGCAAAGACCCCAGCAGGGTATCTCCAGTTGCGCCAGGTCGGATGGCTCAGTTCCCTGTAGGGCTAGGCTGTGGGAAGCGGGGAAGAACTGTCCTGGACCCAGTCTTCTGGGCTCTGGGTTTGCCTTCCCAGGGGCTTCCTTCCTCCTAGTTTATCCATACCCTGCTTTGGCTCAAGCTCCGCCCACTCCCTCCTCTTTGTTTGAAAGCTTGGACCATTACACCAGCCTTCCCTCTAGTTCCCTGTCTCCTGCCTACCCCTTCCAGTTTATTCCTCACATTGTCATAGAGTAGCTTCCAAAAAACTAATCCTGGCTTCAACTCCTCATGGGACCCTGGGAAAGACACTTTCCCTTTGGGCCTGTTACCTCTGGAAAATGGAGCTAGAAGGGACTCTCTCTGACCTTTCTTCTAGATCTAACATCCTCTATGTTGTGGGAGCAGTGAATAGGGTAGCGTGGGAGCTTTGGGATCCCAGGACACAGGTGGCTTCTGGCCTAGCCTTAGACAGGGTCCACACAAGCCATGGTGGGCTGTCCCAGCTCCCGCCCATGTTGAGCTCTTCTTTTCAGCACCGAGGACAGCAGCTCCTCATGGGCTCTGGGCTCTAAGTCAGGTGGGAGCTCTGGGCTCTGAGTCAGGTGGGAGAAGGCTCAGCATCATTCCAGGAGATGCCATGGAGTGCTGTTGGGAGCTGTGACTGCCTCTCCCTTGTATGCGGTGAGACAGATGGGAAGATTCCTGGAGTCTTTCAGTCTCTGGCAACCATGGTATCATTGCAAGCAATTTGCCCCAGTTCTCTGGAAAGAGAGGCTTTATAAAGTTACTCCCTGGGTCAACAGAGTTCAGGGACTGGACAGGTATGAAACAGTAGAGAAATGTTCTCTAAGGTTGCAAGACCTTTCTCCCCACCCAGAAGACATGGAACTTAGTCTTTGCTGCATCACATCTCAAATCAATGTGGAGCTGGTGGAGAAAAGTGAGAAGTAGCATATCAGTAGACTGGGAGTCGGCCTTACTGATGTCTGGACCTCAGGCTCCTCATCTGTGAAATGGCAGGGGCAGGGGGCTAGCCGAGGTGTCGCTAACATTTCAAGGATTCTGCGATTCCCTTACCAGGCATCACGGTGGAGTGGACAGGTCTGATCTCCCAGATGGGCCACAGCTTTCCCAAGTTCTAGGAGAAGGGGACTGGGGTCATATGGTGGCAAGGCTCTGGCTTCAGCTCAGAATGTGTCTTGTGTGTGGAGGATTCAAGGGAAGGGAGGGTAGAGTGCAGCTACCTATCTGTCTTCTAATGCATTAGCGGGATTGGCAGTTAGGAGCCAGGGGCAGGGCGAGTCCCTCGACACCCACTGTTACTGTCTGCCCAGCCCTCTGTGTGTGGTGGGTCACACACCATTTGTGGGTGTGCATCTATGTGTGTTACTGAATGGATAGGTTCAACTGCAGGTGTTAAGGTGTGAAGGACACATTTATGTGACAGAGTATATCTTGTGTATGTATGATTAAACACTGGAAGTACCTTTTGTGACTGTTGTATGAACATACACATAACCTTGTATGTGAGATCACCGTCTTCATAAATGTGATGGTCAGTACTGTGTGTGTCTGCTTATGCCTGTCAGCATGAAAGAAGTATGGATGAGCTAACATGACTGTGTGTAAGGCAGGCAGACAGACAGACAAGTTGATGGTCTCATTGACTCATGGATAGTTAGCTAGTCCAATATCCCAGAAGCTGGGATGGTTTGAAAGGAGACATTTCTCCTTACCACCTCCCACTCCCAATTCCCCCCCTGCTCCCCCCAACCTGCATCTGTCTGCCAGTGATGCTAGCCCTTTTAGCCTTTCCTTTCCAGTGGGACTTCCTAAAAGATAAGTAGGACAAAGCAAGAGGAATAAAGCACCTCTCTTTCCAGGGCAGGTCTTGAATATCCTCACCATTGGATATGGGTGGGTTGCCAGGGTAACCAGCTGTCCCTTCCCCATTGTTTTTTTAAGGGGGCTGCAGTGCTGGCTCTGCCCCCCAACTCCCCATCCCCATCCCTATAGCCAACTTCACTCTTAATTTTCCTGGGTCTCCAACCAGGGATAGCAAAGGGCTCCTTTGGTGCAGTCCCTATCTGAGCAGCACTTGCCTCCCCATCAAGCTCCTCAGGCAGCCAAGCTGTAGCAGGGGAAGTCCATGGAAACTCTCAACTCAGCTTCTGTGACCCTGACCACCCCAGAAGGGGAGAATGTCTAGAGGGACCACATTGCAATGCTGAGTAGGTTGCCATGGAAACCCAAGCAGGATGGTGTGCTGCTAGGAGAGTCAAAGTGTCCCATGTTCCCTGCAAGCCTGAGCCGTGGGGCAGGATGGGGATAGAGGGCCCTGTGAACAGGAGACACAGAGACACAGAGACACAGGGGCGGGGGGAGGGGGAGTACGCGAGTTCTCACTGTACAGCTTCTAGGGGTCTTCTACAGACCTCTTTTCAAAGCCATAGTCAATTCAGACTGATGCAGCCATCCTCTCTCACTCTTGGTTCCCTAATCGCCTCTTCATGTCCAGACCCACCTGGAGAACGCATGTTAGTTTGCGAGTGCCCAGGTGTCCCATCAGGGTTGTTACAGGGCCTGTGAGGTCTGAGCAAGATAGTGCATGAGGGAGAGTAAATCCAGCAAAAAGCAAATTTTCCAGAAGAGGGAGGCAGGAACACAACACTTTGGAGCAAAGGCTGAAACTGGATGGATAGGTAGCTGTCAGGGGAGCCTCGCAAGGATGAGGGTGAGGGCCCAAGAGCTGCAGGGGTGGGTGGGAGGGGGGACTCTACGTGGTAACTCCACACACCCCCAGCCCCATCGTCCCGATTCTGCCTCCAGCCATCTTTCTAATCTGCTTTGCCTGTGTCACTGCCCTGAGCAAGGCCAGGGGTCAGCTGCAAACCAGCTCTAGAGGTCATCTCAGCAATATGCCCCTGTCTCCAGTCACAGCCCTGCCCACCACGCCCACTCCCAAGAGGGTGACTTTGAGCAGCGCTCTCAGAGTGGCCTCGTTGGTGATCTGACCTTGTTCCCTCTCTGTGCTTGGTGTGGGGGACCGGCCACAGAAGGGACTACCAAGAAGCTGCGCAGCACCATCCGGAGGAGCACGGAGACAGGCATCGCCGTGGAGATGCGGAGTCGGGTCACGCGCCAGGGCAGCCGGGAGTCCACCGATGGGAGCACCAACAGCAACAGCTCCGAGGGCACGTGCGTGCAGCCCACCCCACCCTGGACCCTCCCTCCTTGGTCCTCTAGTCACAGAGCCAGAGCAGGGCGGGGAAATCTCCAGTTGGTTTTCCCACCGGGAGAACATCAACCCAGATGTCTGTGTTCCTGTGCCCCTACCTGCCTCCATTCCCCTACCCTGGATGTCCCATGCCGGGGCCCCAGTCTTCCCCCCAGTGTCCTACGAGTGTTTCCTCCTTTCTGTATATTTCATGCCTCCCAGCACCTACATGTGGCCCCACTCCAGAGGAGAGAGTGTGAAAGGAAAAAGTGATTAAAATGCTTTAAATCTAGAACCATTGTTATGTCTCAGATAAGTGGAGCTCTCACACGTGGCCTTGATTGGAGTTCAGGGAAGGAGATGGAACTGGATCAGGGTTTTCCAAGCTGTGGGTGGTAACTCATAGGCAGGAAGTGGAATCAATTCAGGGGGTAAAACCAGCATTAGAAAAAGAAATAGAGATTCAGTTGTACCCTATGGAGTGAGGATGAATTGCCTTGTGAACTTCTGTTTCAGTTGTTTTACTGTGTGGGCGCAGATAGGTCTGTGACATTAAATGTATTTCTTACATTTGACTCTGTGTGTGGGCTGCAGTCAAAAATTTGAAAGTCCCTCTGATCTCCTCTACATTATGAAACTACGGTATACAACTAAGATTTTCTGATTCAGCCTCATTAAGGCACAATGATTTCAGGATTATTTAAGACTCTACACTCATGTGTCTCACTGCTATGCCTACAGCCATGAATGCAAGTAGCCACTAGCATGTATTGTGTTCTACTATATGCAGGGTATCACTCGGCACTTCCGATCAGTGCTTCTTTTTCTGGCATCTAGTGAGCACTATCAGACCAAACCCTGTCTCCTTTACACTCGCTACGATACTGAGAGATGTCGGTACTACCTGCGAAATAGACCAATAAGAAGAGCCTGAAACCCCTTCCTGGGCATGGAGGAAAGACACTCGGCCTCTCTGACGAGCACACACAGCCTGTCTTCCTCCCTGCCTATCACTGGCCCAGGGGGACTCAAGGCCAAGCCGTCCAGTGAGGAATGTGTTCTGGGACAACCTTGAATCTCTAGCCTGAGTTGTTTCAGACCTTAGGGCTTTCTTTGGTTCATTGTAGCTCATGAGTGGCCCTGAGCCAGCCCTCCCTCACCTGTCCTTTTTCTGCTGGCACACCCAGGGCACCTTACGGATATGCACAAGTGCCCTTTTCCCTCAGTGACAATGGCAGCAGTAACTGCCACATACTGTTTTCTGTTTGCCTGGAACTTTTCATGCAGCATCTACCCCAATTCTCACCATAAACCCACACGAGTTGGGCATCACCTCTGTTGTATGCAAGTCTCTTATCTCTGGACACCTCAGTTTTCTCATCTGTAAAATTGGATAATAGCTGCTGCCACACAGAGTAGTTGCAAGGATTCCACTACATGAGGCACATGGAGCATTCCGTGCACTGACACCTGGTCACACGGTCAACTTTCAGTCACTGTCAGTTTTTCTTGTTACTGCTTTCCAGCGCGCCTCCCTCCACCGCCAAACACACACAACCATGGGGCACCTACCACCACTTGTCATTAATCTGAAGTCTATAATTGTGTTAATTTGGACTCGGGCTCTTTTGGACACCACCTCATTTATTTATTTGATTTCAAACTGTTTCCCCAGCCAAAGTAGTACACTACACTATGTAGAGGGGAAACTGAGGCAAGAGGGGAGTGCCCAGTACCTTGGAGGCAGAGCCGCTGCATCCCACCAGCCAGATGCCCTCATGTGCCCCTCTGCCTCCTTCCCCAGGTTCATCTTCCCCACCACCCGGCTTGGGGCCGAAAGCCAGTTCAGCGATTTCCTGGATGGGCTGGGACCAGCCCAGATTGTGGGGCGACAGACGCTGGCAACTCCACCAATGGGTGAGTCTTCGTGAGGGTAGGGCGAGTGGGGTGATGGCAGAAAGGGTGAGATCAGCAGGGCCCTGCAAGACCCGTGCCTCACTCAGACTTCCCTGCCAGCGCAGGGGGAGCACAGCACTCACAGGTCCTCCCTCCGCAGAGGGGAAGGCACCGCAGCAGCTCTCCCAGCACATTCCTCCTTGCTTCACCACACTCTGCCGGCTCTGCTAAGTGCCGGAAAATGGTGAACAGATCATCACGGCATTGGTTTTCAGGGGGCCGGCTTTGTCACCACTTCTCCGAGTGGCCTTGGGGAAGTCTCTTCTCTGAGCTTGTTCCCTCATCTATAAAATGGGAATAAAAATACCTGCCTTCACTATCAACAATTGATTGAGGGTTGTTCTTTTACTGAGGGTGGGGGGTAGGGAGGGTCATGCTTTGCCTGAAGTATTTCATTTGATCCTAGGGACTGTGTCTTATTTGACTTCTAATAGTGTCTGGCACCTAGAAGCCTTTAGTAGTTTTCATCCCCCTTTCTTGTAGCCACGAGTAGTTCGTGAAGTCTGTGCTGCAGTTCTGGCTCCTTCCTCCCTCTCCCTTAGCTAGTGGATGTGTTGGCTCCAAGCAGCTGCTCCCAGGCCTAGCCTCCCTGGAGATGCCTCCTGGCCACCCTCTTCCCCACAGTCTGACTCAAACAGTGTCTGACCCAGACCTCTGCACTGACCTCAAGCACATGAGGAAGCTGAGTGCAGACAGCACCCTGCTGTGAGCCATACAGTGAGCTGGGATTTCATTTCCGCCAGGGCTCTTCCCACTGCACTGCCCTGTCTTCCTCCTGCTGCTCACACAGGAGCCTGTCTCTGTCTGCGGGAAGAGGGGTGCACCCACAGGGTGAGCGTCAGCTCTTAGCTGGCTCTTGGGTTGGATTGGCTAATTCTCAGCACTTGCTTTCAGACTCTTAGGGGCCCGGGAGTCTGCTTTTCCCAACAGCCCTGACCCCAGCCAAGAGCTGGGAGGCAGTCAGAGGAGCAGCCACTTCCACTAGGCAAATGCGCCATCACAGCCTAGACCTATGCGTGTGGTGCCCTCTGGTGTCCCAAAGTGGGAATGACAGGTTTGTGTTTGCTCATCTTGTGGTTGTTATAATGAGACAGGGAGATTAATTCCTGAGACATCCCCCTCCACTTCCCCATAGGGAGGTCAGGAAGAGTTAGAGGAAGGGGGACGAACTCCAGAATCTTTGTTTGTATTTGTATCTTCCCAAATATGGAAATACAAACAATTGTGTAATGGCTCAGAGAATCTAAAATGGGTATCTAAGCCCACAGTCAGCTCTGTTTTAGTTTTTTGACATCAAGCTGCTTGGAAGGGTGTTCCAAGTGACTAATGCTAACAGTTCTAGAAAGCACTTAACTGACACACATAGAATTTGCCCCAGCTGGATAATCCGTTTTGTGGGAGCACCGTGAGGAGTTCTCAGTCCTCTGCCCCTAGGAAATCTGCCAGCCTTGCCTTCGTCCTTTGGCGATGATGCAAGCAGGCCCTGGTTCCCAGGGAGTGTCTCCTGTCCTGGGCAGGCACGTATCTCAGCATCTCTTCAAGCTGATAGTCTTTGAATATTTGACATGTATTTAGGGGAGTGGCTGAGGGCTGCTGTGTACAAGGTGAATAAGAGCCACTGAGCCCACAGCCTCCCTCTGTGTTCCTGACTCTGGAAGCTCTGCCACAGAACTTGCCTATTCTGCTCAGTAAAACAGGAGCTTCTCAGTTAATCAGATTTAGATGAGCATTTGACAGCCACTTTTGGTCCCCAGGCAAGTCCCTTGAGGATCATGCCCCCACCCCACCACAAGGGACCTATTAGTGTGTTCCTTGGCTGCTTTAATGTGTCTCCTAAGGCCAGTTCTCCCACATGCAGTTTTCTTCATCTCATGCCCTTTCCAGGTGGTAGCGCCCCTGCAGGCTGGCATTCTGCACAGTGGCTAGCCTGGCTCTGTTTGGACTGTCCCTCTTCTCCCTTGCAGGGGATGTACATGTTGCCATCATGGACCGGAGTGGCCAGCTGGAAGTGGAAGTGATCGAGGCTCGGGGCCTGACCCCCAAACCTGGCTCCAAATCTCTCCCAGGTGAGGCTGAGCAGCTGGGAGAAGGATTTTGGAAATGGGGTCCTGCCAGTGAGGAGAATGCTGCTGAGGTCTGGATCTAATGAGTTCTTAGTGCCCCATTAGCCTAAATCAGTATTCTCAACACCTGAGTCACACCACTTGCCCAAAAGGCCAGGAAATAAGGGTGGGGGTAGAGAAGGACAGAGGAGTCAGTGTTTGAGTCAGCCTCTTTGGCCTGCTGTCCACTAGCCAGCTCGTCCTACTCACCTTGCTCATCTCTAGGGTCACCTGGGGGTTGGGGATGGGATAGGCCATAGCAGTCTCTCCTGACCCATCCCCATCATGCTTTCTCCCATCCCTCAGCCACCTATATCAAGGTTTACCTGCTTGAGAATGGGGCCTGCTTGGCCAAGAAGAAGACAAAGGTGGCCAAGAAGACCTGTGACCCCCTGTACCAGCAGGCTCTGCTCTTTGACGAGGGGCCCCAGGGCAAGGTGCTACAGGTGAGTGTGGGAGGGCAACACTCAAGACTGCCAGCCATCATTTGAAATCCGTTTCACTTATGACACTTCCTGCGCCAGGTACTAATGCCAGGTGCATGAATATGTGTTGCCCATTTATTTTCACCACCCGGTGGGGTGTGATTGCCCCCGGCTGATTCATAAGGAAGCAAGGTTTGGAGGGTAGCTCGACTTCATTGTGCATCGGCTTCACACCAGGCTGTGAGCTGCTTTCCATTGTGACCTCCATCCTCCAGATGAACCTGTGAAGCAGGTGTGACTCTCCCATTTTACAAATGAGGAAACAGAAAGATGGAGCAGCTGGTGTGAGGTTTCAGCTGGGGACTTGCGGAGCCGAGTTGAGCCCAGGTCAAGGTGACTCTCACTTCTTGAGAGCGACAAACCCTTCACCATGGTCCCGGGAGAGAGGGATCATCACTGTTTCATAGATGAAGAGCCTGAGGCACCCAAGTGGTTATGGGGATAGAGCACGGTGGTGGTCAGTCTCTGGGTTTGGCCCTGGGTTCTAACTTGGTCACTTACTAGCTGCAGTGTATGGTGAAGCTCAAATGAGAGATGCCTGTAGAGGGCCTCACAGTCCCTGTCACACAGAAGGCTACTCGCTAACTCTAAACAGTGGTGGTCGGGTGGGCTGTCGGCCTTGCCTGAGGCCACGGGTGACAGAGGAGAGCTTGAACCAGAGGCTGTCAGCTGTGGGGCTTCCCATCCACAGCCGTTCTGGGCTGAGGTGGTTTCATAGCAAAGGCACTTGGAGTTGCAAACAGTGAGAACTGATGAGCCGTAGGGCTCTGTGGGGGAAAGTTTGGTCTTGGTTGTCCATATATATATCTCGGAATTCTATTTTGAAAAAAGAATTCACCAATTAAAAACACAAGTTCGAAAATGACTGAGCTAATCTATTTCCATCCCCCAGTTTTATGGATGGATGGAGGGGAAAACTGAGGTCCAGGGAGGGCAAGGGGCTTGCCCAGGCCGCGCCATGAGCCACAGCAGAACAGGACCTGGAGTCTGGATCTGCTCCTTCCCGGGGAAGGCTGTCATCTGGGATGCTGCGAGGTCCAGAAGTCAGACCCAGGCTACATGCCCAGCTCTGCCACCAATGACCGTGTATCTTTGGGTTAGTTCATCAACCTCACTGAGCGGCAGTTTCCTCTTTGTGGAAATTACACACGGCACTTCTACCTGGATGGTTGCAACAATGGAGATGATATATTTAAAGTCCGTAGGAGCCTGTGTGAAGTGCGCGGCAAGTTGTTCGAAATCAGTCCAAGTTTCAGCTCTCTCTGTCCCACCTATCTGTGCGCTGGTGAAACCTGTAGGTTCCTGGGCCCACTGCCCAGCCCTGGAGTCTGGGAGGTAGCTCAGCTCCTCTTTCTTCTCCCACTGGTAGGTGATCGTCTGGGGAGACTATGGCCGCATGGACCACAAGTGCTTCATGGGCATGGCCCAGATCATGCTGGATGAGCTGGACCTGAGTGCCGCTGTCACCGGCTGGTATAAACTCTTCCCTACATCCTCCGTGGCAGACTCGACCCTCGGATCCCTCACCCGGCGCCTGTCCCAGTCCTCCCTGGAGAGTGCCACGAGCCCCTCATGCACCTAAGGACCTCAGGAAGAGGCTGGATGTGGTGTGGGAAGGGGTGCCTGCTGGCCCCCCTCCTCCCTTGTACATAGTCTTCATGTCTTTCTGGCCCCTTGCCCTGCTGCATGCCTGTTGGCTACTGGGCTTGTCCCAGCTGGCGGTGGAGAGTGTACTGTGCGTGTGTGTGTGTGTGTGTTTGTGTCTGTGTGTGACCATGTTATATCTGTTCACTTGTCTGGGTATAGTCAGTCTTGGTGACTACATGGGCCGAAATCCATGTCCTTCTGTGTCTTGTTGAAAAGAAACCCAAATGAGTGTTGTGTGGACACAACACCCCCTTGGTCCGGGGATGAAATGGGGGGGTGGCCATTGGTCCATCCCGCCTGGTCCTGTGCCCGGGGCAGAGCCCGAGTGCCCTGCCTGTTCCTTCTCTTGGTGATCCCTGCTGAGTTTTCTGTCTCATTCTTTGTTCTATCTTTGCCTCTCCCAGCACTGCTACCTTTTTTGAGGAACGTAGCATCCACTGCAGCTGGCCACACGAGGCCCCTCCTCCGGCAGCTTTGCCCACTGAATGCGTCTGCAGCATGTAGCATGCTGGGCTAGTGCCCTGGCCAGGGCCTGGGAAGCAAAGATGCCTGGGGAGCTGAGGGCTTGGAGATTGCTTCCTCCCTCTGGGTGGAGCCACCTCCTTCCTATGAGCAAAACAATGGAAGTCTTAGTTTCCAGGGTTGCTGGCCAGACACCTTAGGGGGAAGTTCCGGTACCTCCCTTAGCACTGCTTTTCACCTCCTGTCTCCCTCCAAGCCACTGCACCTCTGACATACCAAAGGAGCTCTCCTAGGGGACCCCAGCAGGTGGGATGGAAGGTATGGCCATCCAGGAGGCTGCCTCAGAGAGGATTTAATCTGCCAAAGCAGACAGTCCCTGGAGGCACCTGTATCCTCCCCAGGCTCAGAGCGTGGCCCTGTCCCCACCAGGATGAGCCTGGTGAGGAGGTGCTGAGGGTGGGGCTATTTGCTGGGTTTAGGAGGGCAGGGCTGACTTGCTCTGAGCCACCCTTGAGAATACTGTCTGGGGATTAGCTGCTTGAAGTTCATTTGGGCTCTATTCTGCTCATTTCTAGACCAGAGTGCGTCTGGGAGCTCAGACTCATGTGGGCTCCAACCTCCTGGCTCCACACAGCCTGGCTCTGGACTCTGGTCTGCCACAGCCACCAGCTCTGTACAAAGCAATACTCATACTCAGCCTCCCTGCCTCCCTGAGCTCTCTTGCTGCCTGCTGCCCGCTGGAGAGCGGCCTGGCCTGCTCCAGGCACCTACCTGCTCTGCTTTCATCCCTCCCATATGGCTGGAGCTTCCCAAAGCCGCTCATACTCTGACTTGGTCTGCAGGATGGGTCCTGTGGATGGGACCAGTGCATGGACTGAAGTCTGTCCTCTCCCTCCTCAGGTCAAGGGTGAAAGGTGAGAGGTTGCCCGGAAGCCAGACATAACAGCTCTTGGATCCGTGTTTGGGGAAGAAAGAGTGGCCAGGGGGTCACAGTATGGGGCAGGCTCTCTCTTCCCCAGACATCGTCCCCAGTGCTACAGACTCCAACCATGTACCAGGAGGCAGTGCAGGCTGAGGGAGGAGGAGGGAAGCTCTCTGGAAATACCATCTCCACCAACAGGCCTCCTTTTTGGGCAGGATCCACCTTTTCTCCCAAAACACAAGGGGAGGAAACCAGGACCCCATTATTCCTGCCAACAGAGACAGAATAGGTAATAGGGCAGTAAAGAAACAAACACAGTGAGCGCCTGGCCCGAGCCTCCATTCTTGTATCGGCATTGGTGGGTGGAAGAGCATTGGTGGATGGAAGAGCATTGGTGGGTGGAAGAGCATTGGTGGGTGGAAAAGCCTTGGTGAGTGGAAGAGCATTGGTGGGTGGAAGAGCATTGGTGAGTGGAAGAGCATTGGTGAGTGGAAGAGCATTGGTGGGTGGAAGAGCATTGGTGGGTGGAAGAGCATTGGTGAGTGGAAGAGCATTGGTGAGTGGAAGAGCATTGGTGAGTGGAAGAGCATTGGTGGGTGGAAGAGCATTGGTGAGTGGAAGAGCATTGGTGGGTGGAAGACCATTGGTGAGTGGAAGAGGGAGGGGCAGCTGGGTCCCACTTTTTCTTTCTGCAGAAATTCTCTCCCACAGTCAGGACTGGGTGATGCCTGAATTTCTCATGTTTCTACAGTGAAACAAAGGGCTCTGTACTCTTTGATTCGAGGGTGGGGAGAGGGAGGACCCACACTCATGGAGGCACTTTATGTCCTATTTGTAATGTGCTCACCTCGAGAGAGGTTGCCCTCAAATGGTGTGAAAACACACAAGGGTAGTGGGCTTATGGGCGAAAGTGTAGACATCTGATGTGGCACCGAATGGCGATCCTCAGACCATGCGGCCACCCCCAGGGAAGGAGGGACGTCACCTTCATTCCTCAAAGGGCCCAGAAAGACATGAGAGAAGGTGGGAGCTGCCAACAGAGAGGCTGCTGCTGTGTAACTGGCGGACGGAGCCCCTGGCCTGGTGGGGCAGGTGGATTAGCACAGGAGAAGTGCCAGCCAGAGGTGGGGCCTGATGTGTTGATAATGGACTGAGCTGCCTGCAATCCCCAGCTGCCAAAAGCTGCCCAGGGGTTGGCCCACTCCACAGCTCCATCTCTAATGGGCAGTGATTTCCGCCCATGTTGACCTGGGAATGATTCTTTTTAACGCTTTGTACCAAATAAGTGACTAATCCCCACCTAGATTTGCCCCCAGGGGGTGGAGTCATGTGAGGCTGACTTGTGTGTGTTGGTGACCAGTTGGATATCAGGGTCTGTTTCTCAGCACCCTGGTTGCAGGGGCCTGTCTGAGAAGCAGCTCTGGAACAGAAAAGGAGGGAGCTCAGGCGTGACTCCGGGCCATCCCTGGGCCGGGAGCATCTGTTCTTTCAGAGGAGATGGTCAGGGAGGAAGGAACAACAGGGGTCCAACTCACTGCCAGGGACAGTATCCTGGCCCCAAACCCCTCCTTAACCCAGGTGAAGCCCGGAGCTGACCTGTCAGAGGCTCTGTCACTCCGTCTCCCTCTGCTCAGGCAGGATCGTGGGAGATGTGGCGGAGACAGGAAGGCCCTGCAGCGATGCTGGGCTTGGGCAGGAACCGTGATGAATGACTCAGAGCGCTGTCTTCACATTTCTGCTCTGTTGAATCCGTCCCAGGCCCTTCAGAGACGGCTTCCCTACAGGGAAGTCTGTGATGGGCCTTCGGGATGAATCAGACTCCACGAATGGGCCACGTCTTGGATTGACCAAGGGGATGTGATCCTGCAGGACAGACCTGTCTCCAGAATGACTCCCCATCCAGGCAGTTCCACCACCAGCTCTCCTAGGAAAGGCACCCTTGGGAGGCTGCCGTGTGCAGCAAGTCCCAAGCATTGCCAGGACTGGACAAGGCAGAACCTAGGAGCTCCAGAGAGAGGGCGACCGAGCTGCTCATCACTCGTGGGATCACTGCCCATTATGGCACTGAGGTCAAGCCAGTCCTCCCCGGGGCATGGCACCCACCAGGGCAGGCCTGCCCCAGCTCTTCTTTACTGCCAGCCTTGAGGAGAGCAGAGCACCCCCTTTTAAAGACAATAGAACCCTCCAAGAGAACTTTGGAAATGAAATGTAGCACAATCTTAGACTGCGTTACGAGGAGCCCTGACACCCAACCAGGGTTCTTGCTCTTCACCTTTCTGCCCGGGAGACCTGTGCTCCTCCCCCGGGCTCCAGAGCTCCTAATACCTCTGATCCCCCCTCCCCCGTCATCTCAGAAAGCAGCACGGCTTCAGTGAGGCTGCTGTTCTGTTTCTCTGATTGCTCCCTGCACTGTGCAAACTCTGCAAGAAATTGCTGCCTTTGCTTGACATTGTAATGAGTTGTCCGCCACCTGGGGGTGGGGGGGGAGGGAGATGGCGATTCGTTCAGGGCCAAGGGGTGGTCCTGCAGTGGCTGCAAGGAGATGGGTAGGAAGAGGCCCGCTGCCCTGCTGACCCCTCCCTTTCTCACCCCCTCCTCTGCATCCTCTTCTCCAATATTCCTGCACTGCGCTATCTCTCACTGGATGATCAGGGAGGAGATGAGAAAGCAGACTCATTGTCCCCTGCCTTCTCCCTCAAGTCTGCTTTCACTCAGGTCAGAAGAGATTGGGGCAAAACAAAACAATCATGATTGACGGGCAGGGGAGCCCTGCCCCACCAGGTGAGGCCTGATGGGGCTGCATTGACCTGGTCTGCCCGGGAAAGGGTTATTTTGCAAGAGTGCCTGAGCATCTCAGAGCAATGTCAGTGATGCCAAAGAGAGCAACTTGGCCTCCTTGGGCACCAGCTCTGTGTTGGTCTGCCTGATGGTGGGACCTTGTTCTCTGACAAAAGGGCTTAATCTTTCCATGTAGCAAAGCAACTCCCCCACCCCACCCCCACCCCTAGCTTGGGCTTTTGTGTGCCCAGCACGGCTGTGCCTGTGAGGGAAACCACAGCAGAGAGAGAAATCGCATTCTCTCAGGGGCCTAGACTGCTCATTGAGAAGCGTAAGTGCTTGGCAAAACCTTCCAGCGCTCTGGTTGAAAGCTTCGCCACTAAGGACAGGCGCCTTGGGCCTAACAAGGTGTTCACCCCATGCCAGGAAGGACCTGCGGGACTGGGCTCCAGAGAGCTTGAGTCCTGGGAGTTCCAGAGGCAACAGAGCATCTACCCCATTGGTCAATGGCCTGGACAGCTGGCTATAGAGCAGCAAAGGCTGTTATAGAAAGTTTGCCAGAAACCGCGACCACTTTTTCTCTCTCTCACTTTTCTGGGCCTCAGCTT
Source organism: Murina feae (assembly GCA_004026665.1). NCBI lineage: Eukaryota > Metazoa > Chordata > Mammalia > Chiroptera > Vespertilionidae > Murina > Murina feae. Next base: position 56,660 of record PVJC01003142.1, read on the forward strand.
TCTCATCAGCAAAATCAGAGCATTTGCTAGTTGCTGCACGGTTCCCTCCAGGTTTTGAAAGTCTGATCTGGAGCTGATGAGGGTTGAGCCTGCTGCACCTAGTTCCATGGACTGGTTTCTTCCAGCCCTGGGTGCCCAAGCTGGGTGCAGGTCCTCATCCACCCACACCCAGATGCTGCTTCTGACTGGAACTCTGGGGACCCTAACAGACTGCTCCCTCCTCTTTGTGGCTCATTCTCTCTTATTCTTGTGTAACGATGAGAAACCATTAAGAGGTGTCTACAACGGACAATTCTCAAGGTGCTGATGTGATGTTACAGCCTCAGCTGCATCCTGTGTAGGTTAGCATCCCCACCAGCAGTTGGTCCTCATTGCTGCTTCTAGGATGATATTGGTGGGAGAGTTGAACATGGGAGAATTTTAAAGGAAATGCTCTCTGATGGGAGGAGAGAGGGAACGTCCTGTCCAAGTATTTTGCTTCTTAAAACCACTCCTCTCTCCAGAATGTCTTTTACCAGGCGACATCTCCGCAGGCTGAGTGGCTGCTTCTTTGGGAAAAGTTCTATCTGCTCCTTTAGAATGTAAATTCATAGGAGGAAGGAACTCTTTTTCTAGAATATCCAAATGCATCCTGCAAAGAAAGAGATAGCTGATAGGGACTGACAAGCACACTGTTTAGATAAGAAGCAATTAGCCTTTTATATCTGTGCTCCTATACATTTTCTATGTGCAGCATCTTTCCAAACTGGTTGTGGCTCCCAGGTGGCAGGTGGGCAGCTGGGAAGGATTTGCCAGCCGTTCGTAAAACGTTCTTGCCAATTCCCTTGAGGAGAAAATTCTTCACATGGCTTCTGCATGTACAGTATTTGGGCAGAAAAAAAAAAAAGATTAAAGTTGGTTTGAAACTGGTTTCATGTGTTGCTTTTTGAAGATGGTTCTTAATGCTAGGAGAAAACAGGGGTCCAGGTGACTAAAATAAGGAGGAGAGGGGCGCCTTGGCTAAGAGGCAGGGGAGAGCAGCTCATCTCAGGAAAAAGGCCTTGAAAACATACGACCTGGGCTTCTGACCCCCGTTGGGACCCCTGTTGCCTCAGTGATGTCCTTGGGCCCTAGAATTTGACGGGTGCAGGCAGCTTCCAGGCTCTGCCTCCAGGGTCCCTGTTTACAGGCCCACAAAGCCTTCTGTTCCCACAGACTTCACAGGGATTCCCAGAGCCAGATAGAGGGGAAGGTAAGAAGGAGCTAAGGGCACTGCTTACCACCCTTTGCTCATTTCTTTCTGTGCTCTTGTGTCTAGTGGCTCTGCTCGAGTACGTGGCTGGGACACCTTGCTTATTTCAGCCGCAGTTGCTATAAGCAGTAAACAGCAGTGGACCTGCATTGCTGTGAACTATTTCAGTCCTCGATCCCAGGAGCACCCCTGCTTCAGGGAGAGACAGAAAGGTCTGCTAACATTTAGTCACTTCTGCGCAGTGCCACTTCCTCCCAGGGTTGGGTCCTTGGGTATAGAAGATGGAGAAAGGAGGGATAGCAGGCAAAGCACTTGCTGGGCTGGGAGAAGGCTGGCACTCTCCATGCCAAGAGCCCTTCAGGTGACCTCCACTGTGCTGGCTCTGGCCCTTGGCCTTGCAGTTCCAGGGGGCACCATCGCTCCAGGGAAGGCTCCCGAGAACAATATATGAGCTTTGACGCTCTCCAGGATTCCGCTTTCTTTTTTGTTTGTTTGGTGCCCTTGATCAGGAATCGGATTGATGACACTCTGGTGCGCAGGCCAGTGCTCCAACCACTGTGCCACACTGCCAGGGCCAAGGTTCTGTCTTTCTTTTCCACTGTTGCTTTCTCCCTGAGGTATCTTATACATTTTGTGCTTCTAGGCAGAAAAATTATTTTCTCTGCAAAAAAAGGAAAAAAGGGACAGACAAAAGAACTGAAATTTAGAGAAAAAAATTCTGAAGGATTTTCTTTAAATAGAAGGAATGTATTATGTACCAGATAGGATTTTGGGGGGATTAAAATTAAAATATGTTTAAAGTCCTCAAAATAGTACCTGGCACATAGTAAATGCTTTTTGCTATTATTAAGGAAAATGATCCTAGATGGAAAGGCTGAGATACAAGAAAGAAAAGTGAGTAAGAAAGTAAATTTTTTAAAATTAGTAAATGTTAACATATATTGTAAAACTATCATGTTTGATCTGTGAAATTTAAAAATAAAAGCATGAACTAAAATATTAGACAGAAATAGCACAGAAGTTGGCTCTTGGAATATTCTTGAGGAGACTAAAGACACTGAATGACCTCAGTCTTCTTTAAATATTCGTCCTAAAATTTAGAGTAAATACTAAGAAGATAGAATCTAGCAGATGCAAAAATCCTAAAAACAAACTGTGAAATCCAACAATGTATTAAAAAATACATGATAATCAAGTGGTATTGATCCCAATGGATGCAAGGATGGTTCTTATTATCACAAAAGGTCATTGCTGTAATTCACCACATTAATAGACTAAAGAAGAAAAATCATTATTATCCTAATATAGAAAAGGCATTTATAAGGTTTAATCCTATTCATAATAAAAAACTTAGCAAATGGAAGGTAACTTTCTTAATTTGGTGGAAGTCATATACCAAAAAAATCTATAGGAAATATTATGTTAATACTTTCCACAAATATTATGGAAATACTTTAGACACAATCTTCTTAAGATTAAGATCAATACAAGGGGGGTCCAGTATCACTGTTACCATTTACCATAGTCCTAGGAACCCTGTACAGTGCCATAAAGGGAAAACGAAAGGTGTGAGAATGAAAAGAGCAGAGATAAAACTATAATTTACAGATAATTTGATGTCTACCTAATTGTTTAAAAAAAAGGCAAGGTTGCTAGATAAAAGATCACCTTACAAAAATCAATTGTATTTTTCTATAACAGGTATAACTAATAAACTATAAATAGATATTATCCTCAATACCAATTTAAATTACTAAGTAGGGATTACTTAAGAACATATATGATCTCTCTAGAGAGAATTTTCACACTAATAACAGAGTTGATGATATGCATAAATGAAGAGACATTAATGCTCCTGGATGAGACTATTTAATTAAGATAAAGGTATTAACTCCCCCCAAACTAACGTATAAATTCAGTGTAATCTAAATAAAATTTCAATTGGTATGTTAAGAACTACTTTACTAAACTTACTCTATAATATATGTAATAATCTAAGTCCTTTAATGGTTAAATCAACTTCCGTTTAAAGAAAATATGAGCAAACACAAAGATTGACACATATATACCTGAGAAATTAATATATGACAAGGGGGAGGCATCTTAAACACAATGGGGAAAATGAATTGTTTAAAATATGTATTAGGAAAACTGGCTCACCATCTGGCCAAAAAAAATACCTACCTAAACCAAAATACAAAGATAAATCCTAGATGGTCTAATAGACCCCAAAAGGAAAGGTAAAATGTAAAATTAATAAAACAAAATGTAAGAGAAATATTTTTGTGAACTAAGGGCAAGAAAAAAATTTTAATTTTTTGAAACCATACACTAAAAATTGTATAACATGATTACATTAAAGGTAAGGATTTATATTTAATGAATAGCATCATGGACAAAAGTTAAACAGATTATAGAATAGTAATTTATGATGTCAAAAATCAACATGGGATTAATAGCTACAATATACAAGGAAGTACTGCAAGTCCTATATAATAAAAGGCTAATGTGCAAATTGTCCCCTCAGGAATTCAACCGACTAGGAGTTCGACTGCTTGCTATGACATGCGCTGACCACCAGGGAGCCACACAGAATGAAGAAAGGCCCCGGCTGGCAGGCAGGGGAAGAAAGGCCTGATTGGCCCTGATCACTGGCTAGGCCTAGGAACCTAACCTGTGCATGAATTTCATGCACTGGACCTCTAGTCAACAATAAAAAAACAACTTCAATGGGAAAATGGGCAAAGGAAATGAATACACAAATTTCAAAAGCTAATAAGCATATGAAAATAGCTTCAGAATCATTATAACCAGAAAAATGCAAATTAAAACAATGCACTATCACTTTATGCCTATAATAGACTGGCATAAATTAGAAAACTGAGTAATGCTAAGTGATGACAGGGATATGGTGATACAGTTTTTATTAATCTGATATTATCTGGTCCAGTTATATGCAGACCCTGTGCACTGTGGTGGGAATGTAAATTGGTGCATCCACTGTGGAAAACAGTACAGAGCTTCTTCAAAACATTAAAAAATAAAGTTACTATCTGATTCAGCAATTCCACTTCTGGGTATTAATTTGAAGAAAACAAAAACACTAATTTGAAAAGATATATGCACCCCATCCCCATGTCCATTGCAGCATTATTTACAGAAGCCAAGATAAGTGTCCATCGATGAATGAGTGGATAAAGAAGATGTTATATAATATAGTATATACAATGGAATACTACTCAGTCATAAAAAATGGGATCTTGACAACTGTGATAATAAAGATGGACCATGAGCACATTATGTTAAGTGAGTAAAGTCAGACAGAAAGACAAATACCATATGATCTTACTTATATGTGGGATCTAAAAAACAAAACAAACAAAAGGCAAAAACCAAGCTCATGGATTCAGAGAACATATTGATAGTTGCCAGAGGGATTGAGATGGGAAGTTGGAGAGTTGAGGTGGCAAAATGAGTGAAGGGAGTAAAAAATTATAGTTATAAAGCTAATAAATATAGTATGACTATGATTAATAATGCTATATTGTATATTTGAAAGTTGCTAAGAGAGTAAATCTTAAAAGTCCTTATCACAAGAAAAAAGTAATTTTTGTAACTGTGTATGGTGATGGATGGTAACTATACTTATTGTGGTGATCAGTGAGCAGTATATATAAATACTAGAGGCCTGGTGCACAAAATTCATGCAATGGTGGGGGGGGAGGTGTTGTCCTTCAGCCCGGCCTGCACCCTCTCCAATCTGGGACCCCTTAGAGGATGTCCGACTGCTGGTTTAGGCCCAATCCCCCTCACAATCTGGGACTGCTGGCTCCCACCACTCGCCGGCCTGCCTGTCTGCCTGATTGCCCCTAACCACTTCTGCCTGCCAGCCTGATCACCCCCTAACCACTCCCCTGCCAGCCTGATTGATGCCTAACTGCCCTCCTCTGCCAGCCTGGTCACCCCTAACTGCTCTCCCCTGCAGGCCTGATTGCCCCCAACTGCCCTCCCCTGCTGGCCTGGTTGCCCCTAACTGCTCTCCCTTGCTGGCCATCTTGTGGCGGCCATCTTGTGACGACATGGGGTGGCCATCTTGTGATGACATGGGGTGGCCATCTTTGTGTGAGGGTGTGATGGTCAATTTGCATATTACCTTTTTATTATATAGGATGAAATCATATTGTACACCTAAAACTAATGTAATGTTGTATGGCAATTATCCTACCTAGTTAAGAGGGAATATGCTAATTGACTGCCACATCTTCACAAGATGGCAGCACCCACAACCACAAGATGGTGGCACCCAGTCCCCTCATCCCCACCTCATCCAGCCTCAGTCCCCCAGTCCCCTCAGCCCTGCCTCATCCATCTGGAGTCCCCCAGTCCCTCAGCACCACAGGGGAAGGCAGTTGGGGGCAATTGGGCCAGCAGGGGAGAGCAGTTGGGGGCAATCATGCTGGCAGGGGAGCTGTTAGGCGTCAATCAGACTGGCAGGGGAGCAGTTAGGGGGCTATCAGGCTGGCAGGCAGAGTGGTTAGGGGCAATCAGGCAGGCAGGCAAGTGGTTAGGAGCCAGCAGTCCTGGATTGTGAGAGGGATGTCTGAGGGGGTCCCAGATTAGAGAAGGTGTAGACTGGGCTGAGGGACACCCCTTCCCCATACACAAATTTTCTGCACTGGGCGTCTAGTACCTCAATAAAAACACTAGCTCTAAAATAAAAAGAGAAATTGGACTTCATCCAAATTAAAATTTTTTTTGAAAAAAAACCATTATGACTCATAATAAGATGACAATTTAATTAGACAATCCAAGTAAAAAATTTGAATAGACATATCAGAAAAGGAGATACATAATTGCCAATAAGCACACAAAAAGATGCTCATCCCTCGAGTTCATCAGGGAACTGCATACTATAGAATGCCTAAAATTAAAGACTGGTAATATCAAATGTTGGTGAATTTTTATGCATTTTTAATGGAAATATAAGATGCTACAACTACTTTGTCAATTTCTTATAAATTTTTTATATACTTACCACATGACCCAGCAATTCCACTCTTTTATCAGGAAAATGGAAACATATGTCCATCCAAAGACAAGAATGCTCATGACAGCTTTATTCATAAATTGTTCCAATTGGAAGCAATACAAATGTCTAACGTGTCAATCAGAATACAGAAACCACACAGTAATTTAACCAAGGAAATTTTAATGCTAAAAAGTAACACTAGCAGGGGAGAAACTATGAAGGTATAAAGAGGACTGGCGAATATTCAAGGAAGGAACAAAAGGAAAGGGGGCCCTCTCCTTTAAGCTGGGAATCAAATCTTGTTGGTGTTCAAATGTGATGTGAAGTGCGTTAGGAGCTCAGGCCAGGTCCTGGTCCAGGCTCCAGACCAGCAGGAAGCATCTCTAGGGGCAGCTGGTAGGCCAAGGTTGGCAGGTTGGCAGGTTGGTGTCCAGGGGAGTCAGTGTCAGGAACCGGCTCACCATTGTTTACAGAACGCAAGCCTGAAGTGTGCAGAGTCCAGGCTGGGAGTGAGGCGGGCACTGGGCCAGGCGGGGGATGGAGCTCACAGACATTGCTGGTTCTGGACTCACAGCGGGGCGGAACGCTAATGGGTGTCCCCATGCACGTGCTCTGGCAGCAGTGCAGTCGGGAGAAAAGCCGCCAAGCAGAAGCAGACTGGACCAGCAGTGTCTTTCTTCTCCAGCAGTGTCACTCCAGCGCCATCTACTGACAAAGCTCAATACTGTTTTCACTGCAAAGGAGAAATGTTTCCAGCGGCTATCCCACTATCGCAGGTAATGGAAGGTAGATTTGGAGTTTGTGAGGCAACAAGTTGATAACTGTCCTATCTATCAATAGGCCCAATGTGAGAACAATCTGTGGTACATTAGTACAATGGGATACCTCTCAGCACTAAATAGAATGAACTACTGATATACGCAATAGCATAGATGGATTGCAAAATCAGCCTGCTGAATGGGAGAAACCAGACATAAAGGGTAAATACTGTTACATGAAATTCTAGAATACAAGAACAATCTATAGGGAAAAAATGTCAATATTATTGGTACTGATTGCAAAAGATCACATGGGAATTTGGGAGGAGGGTGGAAATATTCCAAATCTGGGTTGTGGTAGTGATTACATGAGTGTATACATTTATTAAATGGATGCATTTTATATAAATTATAGTAGTGTATATTTTTTAAAATATCATCTGTAAATGAGATGTCTATGATTGTGTAGGATCTAAACTACCATTGCCTTCCAAGCCCTGGTGCCTTGTAAATTCCAGGCCAAGGGCCAATTGAGAGGGCACAGGTTTGATAGAAACATTGGAAAATTTCTGTCTTCCAGTAGGAGACTGATTATCTGAGCTGGAAAGCCTCGGTGGTCATGCAGGATTATCCTGGATTATTCCTGAGATACAGATGAGATGGTGCACCTGGAAGTATGGTGAAGAGGAGGTTGAATTTCTGCATAGGCCTCAGTTGAGAAATGAGGGTCTATGTGTTGGGGTCAGTGTTCTGCATTCTTTCTTTGCTTGATTCCATTATGACTCAGATTCCATTAAAAGGGAGTTTAAGATTCTACGGCATTTTGACTTGGAAGATATCTTCCAGCTCCTCGAAGACAGGTTTTTCCATCTTATAAATTAAGGAATAAAGACCCACAGGTTGTCCAAGGTCAACCAACAGTCCATTAGGGGCACCGTTTGGACAGAATCCAGCCCAGTGCTCATAAGAAAACATCAGGCTGACCGGCAGTGGGTTAAAACACAGACTCTTCAGGGAGTGAAGGGGGCGCTCTGACCATCATAGCCCACCCTAGATAGAGGCAATGGAAGTGGCCACTCTCTATCATCCTAAAAGGAGCCTTGAAAAGCACCTCTAGCCCTGTCTAGCCATTGCCAGAAGTTGCACTAAGCCCCTATTTCCTCACCAAGGGAAAGCCCACTGTGTATACTCAGGAAGGAGAGAATATACTCAATACGGACTTGCTCACCAAGCAATAACTGAGTTCAAATCCAGGCCTAGGGTGTGGGGCAGAGGGAAGAAGGTCCTGGAGCAGGAAAGTAGTCAAGGAGAGTTTAGAGCTTCCCTCGAGGGGTGCCATAAGACACATCCTCAATTTTCTCCCTGTCTCACCAGAAGTTCAGAGGCAGGGATGTTATCTCCATTTTAAGGAAAAAGGAACTGTGCCCAGATGGAGATAGAGATGTGCCCAAGGCCAGTCAGCCTTGGAGTAATAATACCAGGACCAGAATTCCTGGCACCTGGCTCGGTGCTCTTTCCATTACACTGGGAAATGGGATGGGAATAGAAGGAGACATGGATGTAATCATGTAATCACAGAAACCACAACCAACCCTTTAACCTAGAGAATTCTCTGAGTCTATAAGAATCTCATTCCTAACACACCACGTTGCCAGCCCTGTTCTGGTCCCATGCATATTTGCCATCCACCTCCAGCACCTGAAGCCCTTCCACAGCAGCGCCTGTAGATAGAGAGGCACGTTTGTCAGAATGGGCTATAGGGAATCCCGGCGGCTTTGTATAATAGAGGCTTATTTACATTCATGCCCTATTTGGATGAGGGTCTGGTCACCCTCCCAGATATTTGTTTTCCAAGCAGTGATTGATGTAGGGACATCTTGTGGTTATGTCCTAAGAGACACACAGCTTCCAAGGTCACCAAGAAAGGGAAGAAAGAACTGGAGGAAAGAACTGGGATTTTAGTTCCATATTATTCTTCCAAATATTCTAAAATATCTTTTATTGTTATTTTTTTAATATATTTTATTGATTTTTTATAGAGAGGAAGGGAGAGGGATAGAGCGTTAGAAACACTGATGAGAGAGAAACATCGATCAGCTGCCTCCTGCACACCCCCTACTGGGGATGTGCCCACAACCAATGTACATGTCCTTGACCGGAATCGAACCCGGGACCCTTCAGTCTGCAGGCCGACGCTCTATCCACTGAGCCAAACCAGCTAGGGCTCTAAAATATCTTTTAATCAACAGAAATTTGAACTTACCAGTACATTTTACTCGTGTTTTTGTTTACTGTTGCTTTTGTTATCCAGCTTCTTCCTCTTAGAATAATTTTCTTCTACATCCCTAGGAAATGTGTTAAGGGAGAGTCTGGTAAAGAATGTACGTTTTTGCCTCCATTCTAGAATGAGAGTTTGGGTGAGTCAAACTTTTAGATTCCACATTATTTCCTCTCAGAAATTGGAAGCTGTTGCTTCATCGTATTTTTGCACTTGGTGCTTCGAGTGGAAAGTGTGAAGTCAAACTGACGAATATTCCGTCGACACGGAATCTGTTTTCTTTGTGAATGCTTTTAGGATTTTTTTCTTAATCCTTGGTTTCTGAAATTTCCCAACATTCCATTTGTTTGTTTGTTTTGTTTATTCTGCTGTTTATTATCTTATTCATTTTCATATAATTGGATGTTTTAAATTTTTCCAGGTTTTCGATTATGAGCATGCTGAAATAAAAATTGTTTCACATGAATTTTGCCTGTGTATTCAAGAAATGTTTTTAAGCACCTTTTTGCCGCCAGGCACTGTTCTATGCCTAGGTGATACGGCAGATGAAACCCCATGTGATTGTGGAATGGGCATTCTAGTGGGAACTAGATTATACTTACCGAGCCCTTACTGCACATCAGGCGCTTTGCTAACTCATTTAATCCTCATAACAACCTGATTCGGTAGGTACTATTCTTACTCCCATTTTATCAATGAAGAAGAGGAGCCACGAGGGGTTGAATGTCCCCATGCTCCGAAGGGCACACAACCAGCAGGGGTCTGAACCCAACTCCAGAGCATGCGCTTCAGCCCTCACTATGCTGGACTATCTCTTCTGGTTGTTCAGAGGTAACACCGGAGAGCACAGGCGCTTGCATGCTAGAGCTAAAGAGTTTTCCCAAAAGACAATGCCGGCTTAGCAGTCCATCAAGCTTCAGCGGTGCTACTTCTGAAAGGCAGAGAGGCTCTGATGCTTTTAAGGAAAAAGACATTTTAACTTGTGTTTTTTTATTTTTGTAAATATATTATTATTGATTTCAGAGAAGGGAGAGGGAGAGAGAGATGAAAACATCAATAATGAGAGAGAATCATCGATTGGCTGCCTCCTGCACGCCCCCGATTGGGGACTGAGGCCACAACCCGGGCACGTGCCCTTGACCGAAATCAAACGTGGGACCCTTCAGTCCGCAGGCTGATGCTCTATCCACTGAGCCAAACCAGCTAGGGCTAGTTTGTGTTTTAGAAATATTATTCCAACTTAGTGTGTGGGAGGTATTGAAAGAAGAAGCAGGGAGTTCAGTTCAGAAGCTGTTGCACTGAAGCATGAGAGGAAAGTTGTAGCCCTAGCTGGGCCAGGGCATGGAGCAGGGTGGACACTTTGAGATAAATTAAGAAGGCAGAATGGGCAGAACTTGCTAACTTGTTGGGAACGAGATATTGGGAGAGATGAGCTTAACACTCAAGTGCATGGCTTAGGAAGTAGGGTAACCGATTGGGGATTATTAGAGGGCATGTTTGTGTTGGGGGAAGGAGGGAGAAAGTAAGGGGTCCTGGTTTTACCAACTAAGAATCCAGTTCATTGTAGGACATCAGTTGGCGTTTGAGTTGTCTACCACAAGTTCAGGGGAGAGCTCTGAACCGTGGACGCTGATCTGAGAAGCATCTGCGGGAATATACTCTTCAAAAGGTGTGCCGAGTGAGAAGGGACGGCACCTAAGGCCGAGGCACAGCATTCATGACCCAAGATAGACTGAGGTGCCCACAGAGGAGACTGGAAGGAAGCAGCCCTCGAGGCAGGAGGAACCCAGGAGCCCTAAGATGAAGGGAGCAATCAGAGAGGTGGAAGAGGACCTTGCCCTTCACCAGAGGAAGGTGAGAGCAATTTCATGCAGGTGGAAATGACTGGCCGGGGCCTAGGACTGACACGTCCAACAGCTCCTCAGAGGGCCTGTATCTTGTTGCTCTTTAAAGGGGCACTGAGGCAAGCTGCCTTACACTCAAAGCCAGCCTACACTGGTGCATTAAAGAAAATTAGGCCCTAGCGCAGGGGTTCTCAACCTGTGGGTCACGACCCCTTTGGCAGTCGAATGACCCTTTCACAGGCATCGCCTAAGACCATCCTGCATATCAGATATTTACATTACCATTCCTAACAGTAGCAAGCAACATTACAGTTATGAAGTAGCAACGAAAATAATTTTATGGTTGGGTCACAACATGAGGAACTGTATTTAAAGGGCCAGAAGGTTAAGAACCACTGCCCTAGCAGGTTTGGCTCAGTGGATAGAGCGTTGGCTTGAGAACTGAAAGATTCCGGGTTTGATTCTGGTCAAGGGCCAAAGCCCAGGTTCTGGGTTCCATACCCAGTGGGGAGTGTGCAGGAAGCAGCCAGCCGATCAATGATCCTCTCTCGTCATTGATGTTTCTATCTCTCTCTCCTTCTCCCTTCCTCTCAAGAATCAATAACAATATACTGTATTTTAAAACGAAGAAGAAGGAAGAAAATTAGCTCAGTGGATGAAATAATCCATCAAGCTACTTACCCTCCTGGGTATGCTTTAGGCAGGAGATCTGGGAGACACCATAACCGAATCCAGTTGCTGTAATCCAATCCAGTTCAATCCAATCCAGGGCCGCTCTAGAAGTGGCAATAACTAGAGCTGTGCGGAGCTGAATGGGAGGCTAGGAGCCCTGGTTCAGCAAAACCACCCTGCGAGTGCCTGCTCTGGGCAGTCGCAGCCTGGAGGAAGGGCCCTCCCTCCTCGCTTCTTTTTGTAAAATTATGTATGCTCACTCTGCACAGATTTGCTCCTTGTTTTAGGCATGAGAAGGTGCCCAGCGAGGTGATAAAAAAAAAAAAAAAACATCCCAAAAAACGGTTTCTCAGTGCCTTCTGGTTTGAATGGATTTCAATGAAAATGAATTGGAAGGTTTCTTCACTTAGGTCCCAGAGTGACCGAAGGTAGGGATGGGGGTGGGGTGGGGGTGGGCTAGGGATGAGGGTGGAGGGAGTGGTGCGGCTGCTCCACCGTGAGCTGTAGGTGCTGTGAGCAGGCTGGCTCTGCCTACAACTCAAAATATAGCGCAGGCACCCACTAACCTCGAGGCCTCCCACCTCCGCTCCCAGTGGAGCAGAGGGCAAAGCACCTGGGTCTCAGCGACTCTGGTGTTTGGGCCGAGACGGCAGGAAGGGCAGGGCCTCAGCCTGGTGGGTGCACCTCTTACTTTGTGCTGACGGGTTTCCACCTGCAGGTTGTGGCAGAGAGCGGGACTCCTGAGTGCCAGGTGGGGGGAGGGGGGAGTGGGAGAGCGGGAGGTTCCCCAGCCCCTCCCTCCACTCATTTAAGTCACGAGCCAATGAAGACCTTTGGTTTCTTCAAAAAAAATAAATAAAATTATCAAACACCTACAGCCACAAACTCTGTGGCTGTGGCTGTAGGTGGAGGAGACATAGGATAATAAATGAAGGATGAATAGGAAGCATCAAGCCTATGTCATGCTGACTGGTGCTCTAGAGGTAACTAAAGCAGGGAGACGAGGGGGAGAAGCGGGGCCGTCAGGAGCGGCCTCCCCACCCCACTCCTCCCCACCCACAGGCATCAGCGAGGGCCTGCAGGACATGCCTGCGGCCTCGAGCACCTGTTATATGTCCGTGGCTACGGGAAGGGAGGCCTCTGTCTTTGGAGATTTCTGGAGTCAGCATGTGCTTCCACTTTCTTGCCAGGTCCCTGGGCCCCAGCAGCTGGTTTTGGGGTCCTGCCTCCGCTTTTATCCGTGTCATCCACGCTCTGCACCCTCAGCTCGGCCCACATGGCCTCAGGAGGCTGCAGACCCACACCCCGAGCAGGAGCAGCCTGAGCGGAATCCAGCAGGAGCAGCCTGGTGAAGGTGGCAGCAGGGGTCTGGCGCTTCCGGGCGCGGGCAAGTGGGGAAGCTGCAGGTGGCCCGGAACCAGGGAAGTCCGAGCTGTTCTTTACTTTGCAAGAGGACCTCACCGGCGCTCAGGACGCCGCCGACACCCCAGGCCACTCCGCGCTCCCGGGGAGCATGGGCGCTCCTGCAGCGGGTGAGAGGGCAGGCCCTCGGGTGCTGGCAGAAGACGCGCAGGACCGGCTGTCCCTGGAAGGGACAGAGGTCCAGCGACTGGAACGCAGACCTGCCGCAGCTGAGCGCTCTTGGAGGCGGAAGAGAAGGCGCATAGAGTGGTCCCGCAGACTGGCCCGCACCGCGCCGATCCTAGACGTGCCGTCCGACCAATTACAAACCTGCCGCCAATCATCCGTGCAACATTGAACATGAGAAGAAAAAGAAAGAAGATGGAGAGAGAATGCGGGCGGACAAAGACCAGGTGTAGCCTTGCCCTTCGCTGCCTTTGGGAAACACCAGTCTCACTGCATGAAGGACGTGGCGGACATCACCCTGCAGCCTGGGCTGTGCCCGAAGGGAATCTGCAGGAAGCAGCTGTTCGGGTTACACAAAGGCCCACAGGAGCGCACGGAGGAGGCTGAGGGCCGAGCACTGTCCCGCAGCAGCCACGGGGGAGGGAGACCGCCTCCGCCCTGGGAAGGCGGCACCACCTCCGACAGAACTGGGGGGACAACTAGCCTTCTTCTCCTCATGCCCGCCATGTCTTGCAAGTCTGTGTATGAGTTCGCTTTTCTTTCCACGATGCAGGAGGCAATGTGCGGGTCACAACCTTCCAACACCAAAACTGAGGCGGTGAGGCCATGAGTTGGAAGGGGTAGAGAATGAAATATACTTTTGTTTTTAAGTATTCACTTCAGGTTGTAAAACGGGGCAATAAAAAAAAGGCAAAATGAGAAAACACGGTCTCTCTTTTCGTCCTTTGGCGTTCTCAGCTTATTAATCCTCTCGTGAAATATCTGCACAGTCACCACGGATCAAGTCACTGGAGAATCTCTACTCCTGTGATCCAATCCTCAGCTCACTTTTGTCAGCACCAGCACTGGCCTTTGCGGTCCCCCTGCCCTTCTGTGTTCTGCGTTCCTTTCTCTGTTTTTTGTTTGTTTGTTTGTTTTTAATCTTTTCATATAGGTCATGTCTTCCAAGTCCATGTTTGGGTTCATTCTTCTTTGCATAACGCAAGGAATCGTAAATCATGCCAAAGCCGTTAGTCTTACCACCACCAAAATGGGTCCTGAGTCCTACACAAAGATGGCATCTGGTGTAGGTAATCGTGTACATTTAGGCTAGCTTTCCCCAAATGCTGTCTAGGTAGTGTTGCCTCCCCAGAGCAAAGGACGTCGATCACCATTTGTTCCCCCTGAAGTTGTCTGTTCGCCATGAACTTCCTGGTCCGCATAGTTATCGTGTCCTTCATGATGGCCATCGATCTTCAAGGGGACAGGGAGGAAAAGATGAGAAAATATTTTCTGGAGACTGTTCGCCTTTGCTATGTCCTCCCGGAGTCCCACTAATCTAAGTGAAAACACAAGAGCGGCACAGCCAGGGACAGACAGACACGTCACCAGGAGCTCTGGACTGGTGGGCCGCGGTGGGGCTTCGTGAGCAGGTGGGGTAGTTGTGTGTGTGTGTGTGGGGGGAGGACCAAAGTTCTACATTCTAAAATCACTGAAGCACAACGCTGTTTTTCAAATGCATAAAGCATGTCACCTTTTCGTATGCAGACACATTTATGAAAAAAAAATATTAAGAGAGTGAGGTCATTAAAACTTGCCAGCTAGCAGGCTGGGGCAGTCGGTGTCTGGTCGATCAATGGGAACAGGCTAGATTAAGGACCCTTTCTTTTTCTTCGAGTGAGTTATGTGAATTTATCTTACATTGGGATCCCCAATTGTTGCCTAAAATCTCTTCTGAAAAGATTCTACTCTGGCAACAAGCACTGAAATAAAAATTTACACTTGTAATCGCAACAACAACAATAATAATGGCTAACCTTTATGTGCTTGCTGTACACTAGATGCTGTGTACATTAGATTTGTAGGGGATGACATCATTTAACAGATAATTTATTAGATAATGTTTTTCTCTCAGTAACCCACAAGGAAGATGTGGATTCTCTCTTCTGCTCCCCCACTTCATCCTTCAAAGGCTGCAAGGGATGAGGGACTGAAGAGAAAGGTTTGGGTTTTTACTCTTGTTTTAAAAGATGTCTACATGCTGTCAGCTGGGGAAACCAATGATACTGGAAATAAGGGAAGTCAGAGAAGTTCTTGAAGGTGAGCAGGCTGGGGTCTTAAGCCCAGCATGGGGTGGGAGAGTTGGCAAATATATTTTTCATGAGCAGAGGAAAGAAAAAAAATATTAGTACAGAGGCAGGCAGGCCGGTGGATTTGATAGCAGGAAGAAGAGGGCTTACCTTTCTGGTTCCCTTATTCTTTGGATAAAATACGGGGCAGCCCTAGCCGCACTCTCTCTGCCCATTGTATACTGCTGGTTAGGGCTCCATCGATCCATGACAGAAATACTAAATTTCTTAATAGCATTTACTGCTGCCACACACGTTCTAAGTAATCTTAATGTCGCTGCCAAATTTTCTACCTGAAACATCCAATTTTATTTGTCCCACACCTGGTATAAAACATTATGTGATTCTTTAATATATATACACACACACACACACACACACATACACGCACACACATATCAGAGAGGAAAGGTGAGGGTTAGACAGATGGAAACAAAAATGATGAGAGAGAATCATGGATCGGCTTCCTCCTGCATGCCCCCTATTGGGGACTGAACCCACAACCCCAAACTCTACACTTGACAGAAATTCAACTTGGGACCCTTCAGTGAATAGGCCGACGCTCCATCCACTGAGCCAAACCAGCTAGTGCCCTTCATTGATTCTTTATTCACTGCCTTAATTCCCAGACCTCTACCTATTTTTCTAAGCCATCCATACTCTATCCTGCCATTAATGAGCACTTTCTATGACGTCTGGGTTCCAATTATTGTAGGGGATGAATATGGGGAATCATGCTC
The DNA here is from genome assembly GCA_004026665.1 of Murina feae. Classification (NCBI taxonomy): domain Eukaryota; kingdom Metazoa; phylum Chordata; class Mammalia; order Chiroptera; family Vespertilionidae; genus Murina; species Murina feae. Next base: position 72,907 of record PVJC01003142.1, read on the forward strand.
TAAGTGACCTCATTGATATTCTCTCAAATGATATTCTTATTGGAATTCCAGAATGCTCCAAGTGACATATAGAGTGCTGGCCAAGCTTGGCTCACTCACAGAGGACAGGCATTTCCAGTCCACCC
>PVJC01003143.1:0-72880 GCA_004026665.1 Murina feae
TTTATCTGTATAGTTGTATTTAAAAATATAGTTGTAGAGGCTGCGGATTTAGGTATATACCTCATGCAGCCATCTTGGTTCCCCGGAAAATCTAATCTTAAAAAAATAATATACAGTTGAGTGAGACTGGTTTGTCTTCTGGGATGAATTAACTAGGTGGTAATAATTCTGTTCTCATACACAGTGGCATCTAGGAAGTGGTGAAGGAGGCCAATCTTGCAACCCATCATGTCTTTGGAGTCCTGGAGATGGTCTGCATTAGGGGTTGATATAAGCTGCAGGTCTCGGAAGGATGAAGTCATGTGGCTGTGTAGAGCTATGTAGCAATGAACCAGTGTCAGGGAGACCAGCATGTGGTGTCAGACCTAAGCACAAGCAAAAGTGGGAGCTCTTCCAACTCAAAAAAAGTCTGGTAACAGGAAGAAGACCTCTAGTGGATATTCTTGAATTTGGGGGAAGAAATTTAAAAATCAGAGCCTAGCCTTAAAAAAACAGGGCAAAGGCCAATTGATTGCAGTGCCTGGAACTGGAGGAGACTTTAAAAGCTTAGAACAGAAAGGAGGAGGAGCCTGTTGACAAGAACTGAAGTGAGAAGGCAAAGCTAAGGAAGGTGTCAGAATGGCTTGTCCCTGAGCAGCTTGAGGTATGGATTAGTTTTGTTTTGTTTTTTTTTAATGCTATCTGTGGTCAGAGTATGGTCAGTACAGACAGCAGATCTGGGACTGAGCACAGTGGTGGTCATGAATCTGCTGTGGCTCTTGTTTGGGGCCCTGCCCTGCAGTTGTTAGAAAATTCACAAAGTGCCCAGAGGACCCACTGTTGGGCAAATTGCCCCAAGACAAGCTGAGAGGTCTAGGAAGGGTGTGGGTGCTTAACCTCCCTAATTCTTAGTTTGCATTATATGTGTGTGTGTTTAAAGGAGAAGCAGTAGTCCTCAATTTCTAAATCTCTAAGTCCTCGACTTTATGATCATTTGTACTCATGAGCTGTCAGTGTAGTCTGACTACTGATATCTTCCTTTTTGTGATACAGACTTTTGTTAATAATACTGAAATCTTTACCGTGGAAGTCATACCTGCTCTTTACCAGTGATGGTGTTTGGAGGCGTAGATGCCATATTTAATACGCAAAGAAAACTCTTCGATGAGGCTTGAATTAGAATTCAGTTCTTGCAACAAGGCCTCTTCTTTCCTGCCAGGCCATCCTGACTTTCAACTTGAAGTAGTAATCTCTGTCCTGTTTCTCAGTCTTGTTTTTTGCATGAGCAATGAAAATGTTTAAAACTCCAGCTACTGTGCCTAGAATTTCACAAATATCTTCTCTGTGAAAAAAAAAATCTGTGTTTGTTTGTTTGTCTTAACTGTGGGAAATGCAAAAATAATTCACAAGTTGTTTCTTGACACCACTGTTCCCAAATTGAAAGGCCTGGCACTAAATTTTGGATCTTGAGATGATGGTAATGAGCATGAAGGTAATGAGTGAGCATGACTATTACGTTATCTGACTTCAGTGTTACATCCTGTGACTATACACAAGGTTCACATTGTTTGTTCCTACATAGCACTTGCCCTCTGCTTTTACCCCCACCTTTTTTTCCTATTCATTTTTATAGCTATTACTATATAATAAAAGGCTAATATGCAAATCGACTGAATGGTCGGACAACTGGTCACTATGATGTGTACTGACCAGGGGGCAGATGCTTCATGCAGGAGCTACACTCTGGTGGTCAGTGCGCTCCCACAGAGGGAGAGCCACTCAGCCAGAAGCCCTGAGCTCGGCTCATGGCTTGCGAGCGCAGCAGCGGTGGCAGGAGCAGGCTTAAGCTGTCAGTCGGACATCCCCCAGAGGGCTCCCAGACTGTGAAACCCCAGATCTCAGGCTGGGCTGATGGACCACCCCCTGAGTGCACCAGGCATATAGTTGATATATAAGTAACATATACTATTGTATTCATTTGGGTGTATAATCTAATGATTTGACATATGTATATATTGCAAAATGATCACCACAGTAGGTCTAGTTAACATCCATCACCACATGGTTACAGTTTTTTTTCTTGTGGTGAGAATTTTTAAGATCTCTTTTTATTTTCCCCCTGAAAAAAAAAAAATAACGAACATGACACGTGATTTTTAAAAGTAGGCTTTATGGTGCAGTTGGTGGTGGCAAATGGTGCTGAGTGGTGATGAAACAGCAGTATTTGGAAATGAACCATGGAGGGGAAGAGGAGAAAAGCAGATACGTCTGTGTCCTGTGTTTGCATTGGAGCACAGACTTCAGTGGGGGAGGTGTTTGTGCTCTTCCCTCTGCTCACTGTGGGTGGCCAGGACCGTGGAGAACATGATTTTATTTATCTTAGAGGAGTTGCTGTAATTGTGCCCAGAACTGTTGGCATTTGGGGTTCACACATCGCTGAACTCCTGGTCTGTTGGCATTTGGAGAGTAGGACCCATGGTGTTTCTCACTTAATGGTGAGAAGTTATGTAGCGAGTTCCCAGAATGGCCCAGTCCGTGACCACAGGCAGGCCCCGTTGTAAAGCGGTGTGTCTAGAAATCTTGCCTGTGCTTGACAGCTTAAAAGCCTTTTGGGGGAGTTCAGCAAAGAGAAACGGTTGAGAAAATTATGACAACACTAACTCATGCAATGCCCTGCACCCAGTGAAAACGTTTATAGAGTCTGCAGCAACACTGAAAACGCTGACGTTATAATGGTTTAAGTGGAGCAAAAAGAAAAGAAATCCCAGAATATAACATTTTGAGTGCAGAATGATGCCAATTATATTTTAAAAATGCACAGCGAGAAGACAAAATGGAAAGATACCAAAATGTTACTGGTGACTATTTCTGGGGTTCATCCGTCTTTGCTTTTTATGCACATGTTTGCTAACTTTACTAAGCATATCTTTTATAATTAGGAGGGGGGAAAGCTCTTTTTTTTCCACAGTAAAATAATCATTTCTCATATTTTGAGCACACTCCCCTTTGTAGGTCAGGGGAATTGGCTTGTCCTTTGTGATTCTGGTTTCTCAGGTGGCTCTTATTTGACTGAATTAAACCATTACTTTGTGTAAAATAACACCCATTTGACACGAGTACTTGGGTGACCTAGAGGACTTGACAGTTTTAATAGTACCTGGTGAATAATAATTTTGAGAGACCGAGCTGAATTATAAATGACGAGATGGTATGTTCTCTTCCAGTTAGAGCACTGCGTGCTTTATTATTAGGACATGAGAGAGTATTGGAACACTTCATTAAGGAGAGGAGTCAGGTTTTGTCAACTTAGTGAAATGAGGGCGATCCTGAGAAATTCTGCAGAGCCAGAAATAACTATAAAACGATAATAGTTACGATAACAATTGGCCCCGTGCTTTCTCCTTACTTTCTCCCAACATCTCTAGGAGGTATTTTTATCCCTAATGCAAACATGAGAAGACTGAAGCCTGAGGCTCAGTAACTTGCTCTTGTTCCAGAGGTTGTCAGTTGGTAATATTTGGGATTTGAATCCATGCTGTTTGTCTTGAGAACTTACTATGTTCATAAAGTTTTCTGGGGATTCTAGTAAATTTCATGCAGGAATTTATATGGAACATCTGTTTTTTTCTGTGAAACAAACTAAGAGATGGAACCAAATGGTGTTTGGGCCGGTAAGCACACCTGTCAAAAATAGCACTTTATAGTTTTGGAGTGTTTACTGTTGGACAGCATCAGAGTGGGCAAAACTGGAATTTCAAACGTTTATGAGGTATTTAAAAGTAGTACCTAATATTTGAAATCTTCAGATCTGGAGAAAACTTTCATTGCTTGAGTTTACCATTAGATGTGTGTAGAAAAAAAAATATTGGACGGGGGGTCATTATAAAAGTGACTGAGCCGGGACTCAGACAGGCTCCCTTTTGTAACTGAGGCTTCATCATTTATGGCATCTTTGACCTTGGGGAAAAATTTAACCTCATAAACCCAGTATGTCTCATCTGTAAAATGGGATTAATAAAACCACCCTGTAGGGTTCACGCAAGGAATGGATGAGGTAATGTTCATCAAGTGCTTGGCATGGTGCCTGATGCGTGGTAAGAGTATTCATTGATGATAGCCATTATTTTTTAAAATTTCTTTATTGATTAAGGTATTACTTATGTGTCCTTATCCCCTCATTACCCCTCCATCCCTCCACTCGTGCCCTCACCCCCCTGGTGTCTGTGTCCATTGGTTAGGCTTATATGCATGCATACATGTCCTTTGGTTGATCTCTTCGCCCTTACTCCCACTCTCCCCTACCTTCCCTCTAAGGTTTGACGGTCTGATTGATGTTTCTCTGTCTCCGGATCTGTTTTTGTTCATCAGTTTATGTTCATTATATTCCGTAAATGAGTGAGTAGCCATTATTTTTATCACTGGGTTTGGGAAGCATAGAGCCTGGATCCTGATCTGTTGGTAACATTGGCAATGAGCTAGTCACTCCACCCATCTGAATCTTAGAATCCAGTGGGAATAACAACACTGCCCTTTTAACACAGAGGTGAGGATGAGCTCTGATATTTATGAAGCAGCTTTTGGAAAAGCATGAAGGACTGCACCAATGTGAGAGTTAAAGATGAAGAAAACAGTAGGCAGGTCAGAAAGGGCAAAATAGTTGACCTGGGTTTAAGTCGTAACTGGAACTTTCCCACAGGAATCCAGTTTATGGAGAACAAGTTGAGTGAGTTATACTCTTGTGGAAAAAAAATGCTTTAACCCAGAAACCCGGCAGCACTAAGGACAGGTTCACCTGGTTTTTGCTCTCTCATTGAGACAGGGCGGCATGAACCAGACCCTGAGGGAGGTCCTAGGAGAGGACTGGCCCTTTCTCACTGGGGACCCTCTGACTGGCCTGGCTGAAGTTTCCCCTTTCACAAAGGAGTGAGCAGAGGAACAAAAAAACCCACTGCTTCAGTCCAGCAAGCTCTGGGAGCACCAAGTGTGAGCTTGTCTGTGTCGCTTAGGCCAAGTACTTATAAACATTATCTGGGTGCTAAATTGCCATAGCTCTCATGAAAATTCCTGGCTATTCTCATCCCCTCCACCAGGCCATCATGGGAATTCTGCCCTGCCATGGGTACTGTAGCAAACATTTATTTTTTATTGTTGATAGTATTACAGATATCCCCCCATTTTCTCCTCTTTCAGAGCCAGGACAAAGAAGGAGAAAGTGTATTTTAGATAGGCTGTGCTCACTGACATCGGTTCATGATTCTGGTTTTTTTTCTTTTTTTTTCTGGTATAGTGCATGCTAAACATGGGTGGGAAAGACAATCATTTCCTTGCAATCAGAAGCTGATTTGTAGTCGGGGTATAAATCTTTTCAGTGACTTTCTCAGGCCACCACTCACCCTACATTCCAAAGGAATCACGTCTGCACAGAACAGCGCCAGCCCCGATGGAGTTTAGTTTGTCAGCCAGGATTGCTTTTCTAAGGTGGGCATTTGGAGGCATTGCCTATTAAAACATCTAGTCTTTAGCACCACCTTGAAAGCCATCCTGGAGGCTTGATAGGGGTTACCATCCTTTATTATTAATATCATCATCATTATCATCATCATCATCGTCGTTGTTGTTTTTAAAAGCAATTAATATGGGAATGAGAGGGGTTTGGTCCTAATGTAATATGCTCCATTGGCCACCCCTCTGTAAAAAGATGATTTAAAAACAAGCAGTGAGCCAGAGAATTTTCAAGGCTAACTTTCTCACGTGCAAGAGAAAAATTATTGCAATGCCCTTTAGCTAAGTACACTCACTTCGGCCTTTATGGATGGCAGTGGTCACGTGCTCACTCTTCATGAGGGAGAGAGGCTGAAACAATCACAGAGCAGAGCCTCCTGAGACTGGGGTGGATGGTGTCTGACAGTGGGGCACAGGGAGTACCTGTAAGGTTTTTCTTTCCTTTTTTTTTTTTTTTTTTAAGGAGAGGCTCTTTGAGGAAGCTATCTTCCTGCCACAAAACTAATGTGGTCTAACCTCCTTTTCATCTTATCTACCATTGCTCTCTTCTAGCAGAAACAGAGGGGTGATGTGTCTGGGTCTTATCAGAGCTTCAGGGCGCTACAATAGGCGGTTTTTCAGAATTCACACTCCAGGCCAGCATTTAAATGGTTATATGCAGGAATGAAAAGGAGCAGATAGAATTACGCAAACACGGTGCTTTCCAGTAATTTTTTAGCAAATGTCAAGACACAGAACTAAGTAAAAATTACCTGAAGTGTATTCCCTTTATCCCAAGTATCCAGGAAAGTCACTGATTTGAAATACGACAAGGTAATTTTATATGTGAACTATTAGGAGACAAATAAAGAAGGTAAAAATGACATGTAATCAGGCACGGAAATAAATTGGATCTGGCCAGGATAAGAACCAGTGTATAATTGCAGTTGTTGGATTTGTGTATTATTTTCTTGGGCATATAGAGGAGACAGGGAGAGGAAGAGGGAGGGGGGAGGGAGAAAGAAGCGGGGAGAGAGAGATATTGAGAGAGGGAGGGAGGGAGGAAGAGAGAGAGAGAGAGAGAGAGAGAGAGAGAGAGAGAGAGAGAGAGAGAGAGAGAGATTATGTAAACTGTTAAAGTACTTCAATGAAGTTTGGCCTCTGTAAAATGTGGTCTGTACATTGGGCTCAGCCATTCTTGGCTAATATTTCTTATTGTTTTTATAAACTTTGGAATAAAATAACTCCTTGTTCCTGATGGCTGCCTGAACTGGGTGATTAGTCATAACTGTAGTCATGCTGATTTGGTCTCCGGATTTCTTGAAAATTACTATCTGGATGACGCATCCCTACTTGGCTTTAGCAATCCTTACACAGCCGTGAAGTAGAGAGGTACAAACTTCAACAACTTGAGGAAAGCCCAGGTCACCTTAGAAATGCAGTATCCATCAGGGAATTACCTTCTGTCAACTTGGCACTTGGACTCATCTTCCTCACCTTCATACTTGTCTTTATTTAAAAAAAAAAAAAGCTGCTCCTTTTATGTCAAATGACATCACCTTAGCTGTTTGCTTGGTGAACTCCTACTACCCCTTCAAGGCCCAGATAAAATATAGCCACTGTGTGAAAACCTCCCATCCCCAACTAGAACTAATTCCTTTCATCAGTATTCTCATAGAAATATCTTAATAATGATGACTAATCCTTATTTAGCACTTAATGTGAATCAGTGGTTTAAATAGCTCTAAGCAATAGTTATTTAATCTTTGTATAAACTTAATATGACAACTGCTGTTATCCCTCCCTCCCCCCGTTTACAGATAAGATAACTGAGCCTTAGAGAAGTTTAGTAATTTGTCCAGGTTCTCAAAGCTAGGCGGATGCAGAGTTGTGGTCTAAAACCAGGTTTTCTTGATGCTATAGGTGACATAAATGAACCCCTGACACGACCCTTAATCACTTTGTTCCCTCCCCCTCTCTCTACTCCCATACCTACATACGTATATGTAGGTATATGTAATTTATGGTAACATTGGTTACATTTTGGTATGTTGATGCCTTCTCAAGCAGAAATGGGATGTGCAGTATGGTAAGCATGTCATCTTGGTGACCTCTGTAAGAGAAGAATTCTTAAGAATCCTGAGTCTCATACAGATATAAAATCTACTCTTCAAAAATTTTATTTAACTCATTAATAAATGAGGGAATCAAAACCTCAAATTCATCTGGAATAAAAGAATGCTGAAATAAATTCACAAATGGATGCAAACCTAGAGGGGAGGGAGTCGATTGAAACTCCATTAGGGAGAATTCATTTGCATCTATAGATAAGAGTTATTTGCATTGCTTTCACTTATCTACCAGTTAGTTACAAAATTGTATCTTAGCCCAAAGGATAAAATCTGTGTCCCTATGGAACCAGATAATGCCCAGAGGGTTCAGCCTTGTATTAAAAGGATGCTTATTCCAAAATCTTAAAATTTTCCCCAGTCTTTGGAGAAACACAGTTGCATAGCAAATGGTAGAAAATCATGGTTTAGTCAGGCTCCATAGCCGAGGTCCCAAACTTATTAGGTAACTTTAAGCAAAATTTGATGAATACAGAATACACACACACACACACTCACATACACACACACTACAGGAAGATCTTGGGAGGTTAAATGTAATAATACAGGAAAAGCCCATTGCACATAGTAGATGCTGCTAATTATCAGGTATGCTTATTAGTAACAAAGTGACTAACATATATTGTTGCTTAACAAATATTTATTGAGTCACAAAATCAGGCATGGATAAACTTTGTCCTATTAAGTTCAGTTAGCAAATGTTTTAGGCTTTGTAAGGTTGTATAGATGGAATCTGTCACAACTCTGAGACTCTGCTGCTGTAGCTCAAAAGTAGACAGAGATGAATGACTTGTGTTTTCTTTCTAGTCATTCTTTCTACAAACATGCATTGTGCCTCTTCGGCCTATGGGCTAGTCTGCTGACCTCCTTCTTTGCTTGTTAGATGGCCACCTTCCTGCTCTGTCCTCAGATGACCAAGACAGAGAGAGACAGAGGTCACCTTTCTTGTGCCTCTTTTATGGTGCCACTAATCCCATTTCTAAGGGTTCCACCCTCATGACCTAACTATCCCCCAAAGATTTCACCTGCAAATATTGTCACTAGGGGCCTGGTGCACAAAAATTTGTGCACTCGGGGGATGGGGGTCCCTCAGCCCGGCCTGTGCCCTCTTGCAGTCTGGGACACCTCGGGGAGGATATCTACCTGCTGGCATGCCTGGCCAGCCTGGGTGAGGGGCTGAGGGCCATTTTCAGGCTGTCCACAGCCCCTTCAGGGTTCGTGCACTGGGGGTTGGGAAGGCTGGTGAGTGCAGGCCTGGATGTTTCCCACCGGAGGGCCCACGATTGCACACGCCTGGTGGGCCCACACCGCTGAGGGGACACACCTGGCGCAGAGTTGGGTGGCAAGCCAGGGGCGGACGCTGGTGCAGAATCCCTCAGTGGGGCCCTGCTGCTGAGCAAACACACCCAGGGTGGAGCTGGGCAGTGAACTGGCTTCGGATTCTCCGCACTGTGCAGCAGATGCTCCCGCACGCCCTGTGGAGTCCCCTGGGGGGCGGATGAAGGTAGCGGACCCTGGATGGGTATTTCTGGATACCCTGCAGAGGCCCCCAGGGCAGAGCCAGGCAGTGGACCCAGGACAGGCGTTCCTGGATGTCCCGCAGAGGCCCCCGGGGGGCAAAGCCAGGCAGCAGACCCAGGACAGCTGCTCCTGCACACTCTGCAGAGGCCCCATGCTCCTGCATGCCCCAGGGAGGCCCCCAGGGGGTGGAGCCAGGCAATGGACCCGGGACAGGTGCTCCTGGATACCCCTCGGAGGCTCCCGGGGGCAGAGCTAGGCAGCAGACCCAGGACAGCTGCTCCTGGACGCCCAGAGGAGGCCCCAGGCCAGACCCCCCGTCCCACTGAGCTGACACACCTGGCACAGCTATGCTGGCTGGCTGTGGAGGCTCCCAGTGCAGAGCTGCCCTGCCAGCCTCCATCTTGGCTGGGTTAATTTGCATACAGCCGCTCTGATTGGCTGGTGGGCGTGGCCATGAGCAGAGGCTCAGCCAGCCTAGGCAGGCAGTTGCAACAGAAGCCTTTGGTTTGCTCTAGCTCCCTGGCTGTTGGCCGGGTTAATTTGCATACAGCCGCTCTGATTGGCTGGTGGTAATGGTCAATTTGCATGTTTTTCTTTTATTATATTAGATTGGGGATTTGGGCTTCAACATGGGAATTTTAGAGGAAGAGACATTCAGTCATAGCACCAGTTCAATGTTAAAAATGGGTTCAGGATGGAGCTCCAGAAGACCTAATGGTGAAGGATGTTGTCATTCATTTTGGACTACTTCTCCAACCCTCATTTCAGTCAGACTCATGATAGTTTCTGTTTATCATACCATCATCGGGTTTCTACTGTCTTCATATCCTTTCTTTTCAGTTTTCATTTTGACTGGGCTTGGCTCTATCATCATAAGTCTAGAGATTTTAGTTAATTTCCAGCCAGCCTCCTTTCCTTTCATGCCCTCCCACCCCATCCCTCCCACCCTCACACCCTGTACAAGGCCACCGTGCTTTTCCTAAAAGCCAGCTTTCTTTGTGACCCTCTCCCCACCCTTTACCTTTCAGTGGATGATGGAGGAGAAGGATATTTCTCACAGCCTCCAGGTCTGGTTCAGGCCCCACAGTCTGGCTTTCTGTGGTCTGGCCCCAATCCCACCAGCTTTTCAAACCTTCCACTGCTCACTGTCACAGAGATCTGCCCCAGCCATGCCTTTGTACTCACTAGTCCCTAAATGCGCTAAGCTCTTTCCTACCCACTCCCCGCCCCCCTTGCTGTTGCCTGATCAGCTCTTCTCTGTCACTTGATTTTCTGAGCCCAGTGCTTATTTAAATCCCAATTCAAGTTTCAGCTTCAGGCCACTCTCATGCCTCTCCTTTCTGAGCCCAAGATCCTTTGTCCCAGGCATTTGAAATTGACACCCTACCTTGTGTTCTTGTCCTCTGTAATATACCCTGTTTTTCCCAGCTCTCAAAGCAACGCCAGGTATTTCTCCCTTTCCCCACAGTGCCTCGAACATCCTTTATTATAACACTTTCCATGTTGTTGCATAAGTCACCCATTTACATATCCCAGGGACATTTCTGCCTTGGTTACAGCTATCTCCTTAGCACCTAGCACAACCTTTGATCCATAGAAGGTGCTTAATAAGTGCTTGTGAAATGATTAAATAACTGAGCAGAAACCAGGCATGCTAATAAGCATTTGTCGGGTAATGAACTGCAGAGTCTCGGAAGGACTCACCCTTGTTGCTTCTTTATCATCCCAGAGCCTACTATGGCTCCTGGCACACAAGTAGGTGCTTAAGAAATGGTTGTTGACTGACTGATGGACAGTATGGAATGTCACATGCAGTACAGGATCACACGGCTTCTTTTCTCAAATGCAAGGCCAGCCCTCAGATAGGTAAGCCCATTGACTTGGTTGCTAGGTTAAAGGCGTGGAAACATTTAACCCTGGACAGTATACCTCCATCCAGTGGGATACTTATGCCCCAACAGTATGCCATCTGAGAGGTTTTTGTGGCTCGCACAGTAGCTAGCTTGATGGATACCAAAATACCTCAAATGGAACTAATACAAGGACCGTGAATTCATATTATATGCAGCGCTCAAAGAATTAAATGGTTACCAGTTAGTATTCATTGAATGTCAGCACTCTACTTTTGTACTAGGAAAAAATAGACAAGACACACTCTGTGCAGTGGGTTTTATTAGCTGTAATTAGTTGGTGATAGAACAGTGTTGATACAGCAGTTCAGCGGTTAAAGGAAAGCGGTGTCCTTGGTACAAATGTGAATATACTTATGCGGTTCTGCGCCATTTCTCTTCCAGGGCATGAGGTCCAAGCTAGGAGAAGTTCACCAGCTCTTAGTTTTAGGAAAAAGAGAGCAGCCCTGTTTCTGAGGCAACTAGTTAAATCACGGATGCTTTCATTTTGGTTTTATTGTGGTAACTGGGATTCTGGCTCCTTTGTTCTCTTTTACACTAGATATACCTGGACTATAGTCCTGCCTATAGTCCTAAATTGCAGTTCCACATCTTTTTATACATAGCCTTGCTAATTCTGATTATAATTGGATAGACCTGGACTGCATTTATTTTTGCACTGGAAGCCTGATGCACAAAATCCGTGCAAGAGGCTCGACCCCCACCACCGCCGCAGTAGTGGCCACCTCCTCTGTCTTGGCTCCCTGCCCACCGCGAAGGCCGCCTCTGCCCTCATAGTCCTGGTTTTGCCCGAAGGTCATCCAGTCTAATTAGCATATTATGCTTTTATTAATATAAATTGCCTGAAACACAAAATAAAACTGCAAGGGAAAGAACACGTTTTTAGCTACGAAGGAGACTGGGTTGTTTCTGGAGTCTTGTACAAGTCAATAGTGTCATAGACACCATGCAGCTCACCACTTGGGGATCATTTGGTTCTGCCCCTCTTCACACTTGAGGAACAGGTTAGAGGAGGGGATGTGACTTGCTCAGGGTCACAGCTAGTAGCCGACCAGTGTGGTGAGAGTGCAGGAAGCCCTGGATTCCACATGCGGGGCTGTTTTTAATGAGGCCTTTTCTGTTAACTAAAGTAGTTCCTCTGAAGACACCTGTGTTCAGGAACACAGTTGGTCCTTGAGCACGAATACTTTTTATCTTTATCAGTACTCTAAAAATCAAGTTCAATGTTGCTCACTCCCTTAGTGAAGGTTTAAGAGATTCCATTCAACTTTGAGGGGTCAGTTCCCAGAACACTAAAACTTAGAATTTTTTTTGTTTGATAGTGATTTCTATTCATTTTGAGCAGTCTCCGTAGATATTAATGATTACAGGAGTTTAGGCAATTGATTTGCTGACATTTTTTAAATTTGTATCGTTTTTGTTCTCCAAGTGCAAGCATATTTTCAGCTCCCAAAGTTAAGTGGGGGGAAAGAGAAGTGGAAGTTAGAAAACCTGAGTTCTGGTTTTGTAGAGTGGACAAACCTTAGACAGAATTTTAATAGATACTATTAAATAGTTATTTTAATGTGTGGTTGAAAAATCCAACCAGCATGTAGCCAATTCACGACTTCGTAAATCCATTACTTAGGGCAAAACTAATAAAAATTGTGCAAAAACTATAAGACACAACAAAATTTAAATAATTGTATACATGAGTAGGGCAAAAAACCTGAACAGGGAATTTAAAGACATGAAACACAGAATTAGATTATCTCTAAGGTGCCTTCCAATCTAAAAATTCTGCGATTCTACTACTAATTTAAGCTTAGCATTTGTTTATTTATTGTTTTGCTGGTGAGTTTTGCATATCTTTTATCTAACAGTATATATAGAGTGGGTGGTATAACATCACAAATAATTTTAGCTTTTTAAGCTGTCTAAGTTTTCTGGGTAAAAATGAAAGTTTTAATGTCACATTGGAAAACTTTTTAGAGAAAAAGTTAGTGGAGTGCATATGCAACAACATCAAGATTTTCAAGGGAGATGGTAAATACATTCAGATCCCTTTAAATGCTTTGTAAGGGTTATATTGTATTCTGACACTGAATTATTAGGCTAATTGTGTACAGGAGGCTTTTACTGCACACATGGCCTTAAAAAAGAACCCCACATCATAACAAACCACATGATAACAGCTTTTCAGAAGTTCTAGTAATGGAACTTGCAAAGCTGTATGAATTTTTAAAAAAATATATTTTATTGATTTTTTACAGAGAAGAAGGGAGAGGGATAGAGAGTTAGACACATCAATGAGAGAGAAACATCAATCAGCTGCCTCCTGCACACTCCCTACTGGAGATGTGCCCGCAACCAAGGTACATGCCTTTGACTGGAATCAAACCTGGGATCCTTGAGTCCGCAGGGCGACCCTCTATCCACTGAGCCAAACCGGTTAGGGCTGAATTTGTTTTTTGCAAAAAATAACACATATGGCCAGAAGAGGATTCCATAGTGGAAGCAATAATACTGTCATATTATTTTTTTATGAGTTAAAAAAAAATCTAAGACTGAAAAAAAATCTAAGACTGTGCCAAGACTGAATAAATGAGAATGGTTTATTTATTTGAATATGCAGTGAGATATGTAAACATTTGACAATAGTTTCAAGAGGAAGATTTGTGGCTTGGCAGAAAACCTAGAGAATTGATTAGAAAATGGTTTAAGATAGCTCAGGCCTCGCGGAAAGTTCGCCCATGTGTCCGGCACTGTCGGCTCCCCATTGCCTGCACTAGCATTTGTCTTTGAGAAATAGCTCACTGATCCAGGAATTCCCATGCCCAATGGAAATTCTGACACTGCAGAGGGAGGCCTTCCGACCAATCAGATTGTACCTGGGAGATCACCAGGATACTGAGGGCACTTGAAATCCCATCACATAGGAATTCCGAAGAAACTGTGGCTCCTCAACTAGAGTAGAGCTTTCAGGGGCTTGTCAGACATGTTCTCAAATATTCGAAGGACTATCAAATCGAAGAGAGACTGAATTCTTATTCTCTGTCATTTCAGAACTAGGGTTAAGAAGGAAGTGACAGTAGGAAATAAATGTGTTTGTTTACTATGGTGTATGTGCCCTGTACTGTGCTAGGTGATGTGCATGTGACCTTTAATTCTCACAAAGTCTGTGTGGTAGCTGTTATTATCTCCCTGTAACAGAAGAAATGGAGGTCAGATAAACTAAAGGATGCTACTATTAATAGTTGTAAAAATACTACTAACTAGTGAAAAAAAAGCCTTAACATTTATTGTCTACAGTGTATCAGACACTGTTCTGCATTCTCTAAATACATTATCCCTCTTCATCCTCAAAGCGGTATTATAAGGTACTATTTTTATACCCATTTTATTGACGAGAAAACCAAGGCATAGGAGTTAAGCACCTTGCTTGGTGTCCCACTGTGAATAAATATGGAATGGGATTTAGAGCCACACAGTCTGGCTGTATAGCTGAACATGCTCTACCCTTACATCATTCCGCACCTCTACTTTCTGAGCACATGCTGTGTGCCAGACCCAGTGCTTGACAATTTATATCCCCATAGCAACTTAGCAGGTTAGGCATTATTATTCCCATCCTACAAATGAGAAAAAATGAAGGCCAAAAGAATGAAATAACTTGTCCAAAGTGAGTAACACAGCCAAAGTTGTTACTCAGTCCTCAGGCTCCAGGCCAAGTCTCTTTGGACCGTGCTCAGCTTTCTCAGAGGTGCATGCTCTGGGTCTAAAAGTTTTTAGCAAGGATAACTATCAAAAACCAGAGCGGGCTGCCCTGGGGGAGGGGAGAGGGCCCAGGACCTCCCCTTCTCTGGAAACCTTGGAAAGAAAATTTATGGCGGGTAGATAGGAAGCGGGGAGGGTGTTCAAGCTTTGTATAAAGCATTGAACCCAGTGCCCCCTAAGATTTTGTCCAGCTCAGGGATTTTATGATGCTGTGTTTTCTTCTCATCTTCCCATGTCATCTTGTTTTCCCCTGGGTGTACTCAGATGTACGTGCAAATCTCATTCTGATATTTGAATCTGGCTCTAGGGGTTAGATTGCCTTGGTAAGAGACTTACTTGCCGGGATATTTGACATGGTGCCTTGGGGGAAATGTTAGGTCATTTGAGAAGTCTGCAGCATAAACAGTAAGCAGTAAAGATGTTAACTAAGAGGGAAAATGTAGCAGGAGGGTTTCACACAATGTGAATAGATAAATGTTGCAGTGGCCATCCAGCTCCCCCTTATGCACACGTTTGCAGTGAAAATGTCTGTCTGTCTCGACTTTTCAAAGTGTTTACCAAATGCCCAACTTGGAAATAGTAGCTTCCCTAGGGTTGTCTCGACTTTAATTATATTCACTGCAGCTTGCCTACTCTACTAGACATCTTATTTGCAGCTCTGAATGTCTCTGGGTGGAAATGTCTTCCTTCCTATGACCCCCCCAGGTGACATTTGTCATGTTATCCTGCAGCTGGCTCTGACAGGCTACACCATCTTGTCTTCTTGTACTTAGTCCTGTGGGTAACGAAGGACATCAGTGTTTCTGGGTCAGGGGATGTATATAAATTCCACATTTGCACCTTTAGGCCTCCCCCTTCCCCAGGCTGCTACCTAAATCAATTCTCCATCTCTCCTAAGAGCCTACACATTGTTTCTCTTCGATGACATCAAGTTGGTGGTGGTGATGGGTGAGCCTTCTCTGCCACTATTTCTGTGTCCTTCTGACTCATGTCAATTCAATAATAAGACATTTTCTCCCTATTTTC
The DNA here is from genome assembly GCA_004026665.1 of Murina feae. NCBI lineage: Eukaryota > Metazoa > Chordata > Mammalia > Chiroptera > Vespertilionidae > Murina > Murina feae. The sequence continues at coordinate 15,803 of PVJC01003143.1, forward strand.
TGCCTTCTGTTTTTTCCTATTCCTTGGCCTTTATTTCGTGTTCAATCTGTTGGATAGTTACTGGTTTCTCTGGAGGAGGTGGTAGCATGGGGAAGGAAGTTTCAGCCATTCAATAATTGGTGTTCCAATAGTCTTGGAAAGTTATTGCTTAATATAGACCTAAGCTGGGAAACAATATTAGGTACCACATGATGATTAGCTTCTTTAAATTGAGTAGATTGATAGAGCAGGGACCTGTTCACAGCAAAGGGTTTGTATCTGTGCTACCTTCTGTGTAGTACATTCAAAATGATGATTGTGATATCCCTTTGATGAATTTGAATGGGCTCATGAAGGATTTTGATGCACTACTTGTGCCTGTAACTTATCTGAGTTACTGAGGGGAACTGGAAAATAAAGACATACATAATATTGAATTTATTCATGTGTTGAAAGTCCAGTGGTTAATTTATTTAATTTTCATTCAGATGTGGGTGGGCTGAGTAGAAATGTGCATGGTCCCATTCCAGAGACCATCTTAACTGTAGGTTGAGGGATAAATATTACCTGTCTCTTTCAGAGGGTGACATGGTCTTCTGCAGCAGGGAACAACCCAATCACTCATTCTCTAAGTGAACTACTATTAGAAGACAGGATATAGTGGTAAGATTAGAGCCACTGGGACTGATTGGAATAGTCTCAGTAATGGAAAAGAAGGTACCAAACTTCTTCATACATTTAAAAAAAATCAACATTGGATAAAATCAGGAGGGTTTCCAGGATACTTACAAAATACAGTGGATTAGGGCATTTTCTCCGTGGTAACGACATTGTTAATTTCTAACCTTTACAGAGAACACCTATTAGGTTTTCTTTTTTGCTGAAAGTAAACTTACCTTGTGGGTTTCCAATTAGATCCACTGTGTTAACCAGTTCACAGTCCTTCCCTGTCTCCTTCCTTCTTTCTGACTTCTTCAAGTTCTTTCTTCTTTCTGATTTTCCTTCTGCTCTGTCAAAGACAAAATAAAATTAAAAGGTAAACTGTGAAAGAAATGCAAGACCAATGAGGATGTATACGGATGTCTTTATTCCCCTCACTACAATTGCATTGTTAAAGTGGGTTCTTTCTTTTGAAAAAGTGGGAAAAGGAAAGAAAAATTAAACCAAGCCTGAAAAGCAAGATCTATAAGGATTCTTATGTTGACTTTCCACGTGTTCTCTGCCACATGTTAACTGTCAAGGGTAGGGCTGTGATATGAAATAGTGGTCCTTACTTAACGTTTCTCATGGTAATCTCTGCTTTGCATGTTTGCTTCTCTTGTGACCTTGTCTTTACAGTGATAACTGCTTCTCTTCACCCCTGATCCAAAATAAGTGTGCATTCCTACAGAGAAATTAAAGGAAGCTGTCAGTGTAGAGTTAATATAGTTAAAGCATCCTTAACTCTGCTACCAGCCCCTTAAATAATTAAAACTGTATGCTTGAAGAGCCAGATTTGCATTTCTTTACCAAGTTTATTTAGCACACTTGGGTTACATTCAATTAGATGAGAATGTTCTGTTTCATTTTCTTGGCTTCAGGTTGATCATTTTGCCTTTTGATTCTTATGCCCTAGTGTAACTTCACAGTGCTTCGGTCTCTAAAGCTATACATATATTAATGCGTATGTGTATCTATAGACACTCATTAGAAGGCTTACTCTTTGTACTGAATGGAATCTCTGCCCAAGGCATTCCAAGCAGCCTCAGGTGTTAGTGGGACTGCAGATAATTCATTGTTGTAAAGAAGGAGCTGACAAAGTTTTTGGACATCCAATGAATGTCTGTTTTTTAAAAGCTCTGTTCTTTTAGCACCACCTTCCCTCCCCACAATTTGATTTGAGAATCTCTTAGCAAACACAAAAAGATCGTAAGATTCTTGAAAATACAAATGGTTCTGGAAAGGATATTAAATATTAGTGCTATCTAGTCTGTCTCTCCACATCTCATTTGGCAAAGCACATGCCGGTGTTCTTTGTAAATTAGTTCATTGCATGTTTAAGAAGGAATAAATTAGTTATTCATTTCCTAATGAGTAGTGGGATCAATTGGAGCATGATGAGAGACAAAATAGCATAATTTTGCTTCCCCAGTTGGGGTTCAGTATCCCTAACCTTCACCATTAATCACTCTATCAGTTTTCTGGGTTAATTCCACCTCTGTCTGTAAGATAGTCTTTTTAATTTTCAAACCAGGTAAGTAAGACTTTTTAAATTTGCTCATTGGGATTGTAGATGGGTGAAGCTATCTCTTTTGCACTCAAAAGTGTCCCCTTGTTACATCAGTTTGTCTGGGTGCGATCACGGATAACAGTTGGTATGTATGTGTGATGACAATTACGAGGGTTCTAATATATTTAACTGTTACGGGATCTGTTATGTCTACTTTAGGGTCGACCCCATCCCATATGACACTCCAAAACCAGCGGGCCACACGCGGTTTGTCTGCATCTCAGACACACACTCCAGAACAGATGGTATCCAGATGCCTTATGGGGACATCCTTCTCCACACAGGCGATTTCACCGAGCTGGGACTGCCCTCAGAGGTTAAGAAGTTTAATGACTGGTTAGGTAAGGAATGATTGCGTTCTGGCGCCCCCAATTAACCTTTCCCGTCCGAGTGTCACTCACTGCGTCCTAATTGAATTAGAGCACTTGGAAGCCAGCTCAGCCATTTCTCGTATGATATGCCGTGGTGTCTAGCTTTAATCCAATTCTGTTAATTAAAGATGAATTTTTAGATATTTAATTTTACTGTGCATCCTTTCAGAGCCTGGCCTCGGCGGCTCTGGGGCAGAGGGATAGAAAGCTTTGAAACCGATCTTATCTACTCATTCTGTTTTAATGAGGGCATTCATTGGCACACAAGAGACCTAGAATCATATTTTTAATTCATTGGCTCTGCAATCTTTCCCAGATATTAAGAGCAAAGATGTACAAATGACCTACTAGCAAGAGAATGTTTCTAAGGAGAGAAGGAGTGTGTAAAGGTCTATGGAGGGAAGGTCCTAGCACCGTGGAGCTGAGAGGAGCTTTCTTAAGAGAACCAGAGGGGTGTCTGAGACCCCTGAAAATGTAAAATGTCCTGCTGTAAAACTCCAAAAACTGGAATATGAAGCCTCCCTCTGCACTGCGAAAAGTGTAATGGCGACTTTATGGTTACTGTAGTGGCCCCCAATGGTTACGGTTATAGGAAGCATCTTGACTCCTGGGTCCAATAGTAACGTTACAAGGCAATCATGGGGTTGGCTATTCATAGCTAGATTAGACAACAGATCTTTGTAAGAATCCATGTAGGTGCAGGAAAGAAATGCAAGGGTTCTGAGATTTTAAAATATCTAAAGACAGTAAAGGATTATAGAGCAGAAAGCTAAAATCACTCCGGAAAAATGTCATAAATAAATATGTCATCTGACAAAAACTATGGAGAAATTTTAAAGCAGGGTCAGAGAAATTTGTAAATAATTGAGCAAATATATATGTTAATGAAAAATATTCATTAAAATAGTTAAAATATTAAAAAATTAGTAAGTATAACTAATAACATAACTTTTGAGTTTTTCTGCGCTCTTACACATCAATGCACATTTTATATGGTTGACATCAGAGTACATATCTGTTTTACTTTTGGTTATTCTCATTTAATAGTATCTGTAAGATTTTAAATGATTTTGCTTAATTTTCATATTTATCTTTTGTGATAGCAACATGACATGCATATGATTCTATGCTTTTATTTAATAAAACATCCCTCTAAAAAATGAACATTGCAATTGATAACAGTTTTTCCTCTGATAGCTAGCACTGAAATGTGCATTTGGTTTGTATATGTCTTTTTGCTCCCATTGATTTATTTCTTAAGCTAAGATAGAGTATGAGTTAAATTACTAAGTCAAGGTTATGAAAATCTCTCTGGTTCTGGTTGTCTGTTGGCATCTTGCTTTCCATGGGGGTTGTAGCTGTGCACTTCATTAACCGAATGAATATACCACTTTCACCACAGTCTTGGCAGCATTGGATAGTGGAGCTTTATTTTTTGTGCTGGTTTCGTAGGTATTCGAGCATTTCATTTAAAAGTCACACACCGTGATTGTCATTCAGCATAATCTAGTTTTTTACAGCTGACTGGGAGGTATAGAGAAGTTACCACTTTTCTCAGCATCTCCTTGTGGCAGAAGCTGGCTCTATTATCCACATCTTTTCACTTCTCTTTTGCCTCTGTAAAATTTGCCTTCCAGTACTATCATCTCTTCATTTTAGCAACTTTTCTTTATGAGCTACTAGCAGGCAAAATTATTTTGGGTTGAGTTTTTGACATTTTTAAGATGTTCTGTGACAACTGAACCTCAACATAGAAATGATCTGGCTGCCTTGACAACATTGATTTGTGCAGAAAGGGAATAACACAGTGGGACGTGTTCACAGAAATATAAGACAAGATAGATCCTGGTTGTAATCTTGTTTAGTCACTGACCTTGGCCGACAGAGTTAACCTCTCTTTTCCCCTTGGTTTCCCTGTGCAGAACTAAGGATTAATACTACCTGTCTTTCTGTATTGTTGTGCAGATTAATCAGTAAATGATTGCTGCTAGTAAGTTTTTGTGGACCATTAATAACTGAATGGGGAATGTGGTGCATGAACCATCAACAGATATTTAAAGGGTAAAAACAAGATTAGGTCAGAGGAATTATTTAGTAGGTTAGAAGTCAACAGTGAGATATTTTATAAGGGAAAGTACTTCATAAATGGAAATGTGCCGTAACTAAGAAAATAAAATGATAAGGAAATAAAATGCGGAGATCCAAGCGCCTGGTCAGTTCCTTCTCTTCCCGTTTTCTCTCTGATCTTCTGAGGCAGGAGGATGAGGTCTTAGCTGGGGGTGCAGAATGTAAGGCCAAAGGAAGGGAGCCCGCTGGGATGTGGATAGAGGAGTTGAGATCCCAGAGGGAAGGCCAGAATAGTGCAGTTACCCCGGCAACCTCATGGTCTCAGAGGGAGAGAGAGATGGTGTGTGATTACACTCTACCCATTGGCTCACTTGGGAACCTCTCTACCTGAAAAAAATACTTCCAGCAACAGCTGCCAGGCGGCCTAGCAGTGTGGAATCGAGGATCAGATCAGTTAGGGCTTATGCCATAATAGGATATCCAACTCTCAACCAGCATGCGTCCTCAGATTCAGCAGCTATTTAAGAGTCTAATGAATCTTTAACTGATTTCCGTCTTTCTATGCTAGTCTAGACTACCCTGATTTTGGAAACAACCCGACCATTCCTAAGCTCCTTTAGTCTCCCAATAGACTCATCTGTTTCTTCTATAGGCCAAGCACTCCTCTATCCCCACAACATCCCTCTAAGGTTGCGAATGTTATCCCAATTTTATAGATGAGGAACCTGAAGCTCAGTTGGGTTACCTTACCTGAAGCTCAGTTGGGTTATCATTTAGAGGATAGGTAGCTCAGAGAAGCTAAAAAATCCACCAAAGTGCACTCAGTTAGTAAATCTGGAGTTGTCTTACCCCAAAGCATGAGCCTTCTTCCTTTTATCTGTCTGTGATATGAGTACGCTTATGGCAGCTGGGAGTCTCATAGATCTTAGGCTTGAACTAAAATGCCGTAGCTTCTGGCAGGTTCAGGTGGAAGTGGAGTAGCTGTTTGATCATGTTCTGTTATTTGAGAGATGTATTAAAGTCCTGCATGCCTAGAATCTCACCCTGACCTACCAGCTGCAAGGCCTGAGAATCCCATCATGAGTTCCCTGTTGGTTCAGAGACGATGGGTCCTGGTTAATATGGACATATGTCATCTGGCAGGTGTAGCACATAACGTTATTAATACAAAGTAATTTATGGGCTAAGCTAGCACAGCACAGGGCCATAAGAAGATAGAACTCAAACTAGATACAGCTAAGAGGATGGAGAGGTGGTGTAACATATAATGATCAGGAGCAGCTGGGAAGAGCCAGCGTTAAATTCCATACCCTTGATAAATTGCTTAATATTCTGAGCCTTGATGTTCTCATTTGTATAGACTTTGTGATAAAGCTTGTATCATTCTTAACACAGCCCTTGCCTATGGACAACTTCCAGCAAATCTTGTGGAGGGAGACAACAGAGCCAGTGTCAAAAAATCCAAAAGGCAGACACCAGAAGGTTCTGGCACCGTAAATGTTAAAAGACTTAGAGTGGAAGAAGGGCACCAACAGGTATAAGAATAGAGGTTGGAAAGAAGCCCCCCTCTGAACAATTATACTAACTGGTCAGAATGTTAGGATGGTAAGAGGCTTGGAGGTCCCACCTCCAAATTCAGTAGGAGAGGAAACTAAGGCAGGGGACATTAAATGAACTGTCTGGGGCCACTCAAGTAATGAATGGTCAAGTTTAACTAGAGTCCAGCTTAGATGAGGAGGGGGTGGACTATCATGTGTTGTCTGGGTGTTGGGGTCTAAATACTGGACCCCTCCCCGCCCGTCCATCACATGTGTCATTTTATGCAGTCCTCGCACTAACTTGTTTAGTAAGTATTAGCTTCTGACTCTTAGGAGGAAACTTAAGCATTGGTGGAGTTAATTTACCTCAGGTTACCCAACTAGGAGGTGACCTCCAGATTTGACCTTGGGTCCATCAGACTCTACTTCCCAAGTGTGTTCTTCTATCTTTCTCTGTTCTCAGTGGGAGCCCTACTGAAGGGACCATCACCTATGTAAAAAGGTTGTTCTTTGACTAACAGCATCATTTAACTCATATAGGCACACTCAAGGTCTACGATGGCTTCATGTCATGCTGGAGGTGTTTTGTGGAACAGCCTCTGTCTTCAGTGCCCATGGATGCTGCACAAATGAGTCTTAGGAAATCTTATTTGATTGCACATCCACCTTCTTATTTATACTTTTATTTGCCCCCAATTTCTTCACATTCCCCAAATGCCTGTGCCCTGTTCCTACTTCCTGGAATGATCCTCCCTTTAGGAGAGCTCACTCATTCTTTCTGCCTGAAGATCCTTCAGAGCTGGTTACTTCCCTTAATCCGTTGGTCAGGCATGTGTGCAGCCAGCCCTTCTCATAGTTGCTATGTGATTGTGTACTTGTCTGTCTCCTAACCATTGCTCTTTGTATCTCCAGTCCCGAATAAAGGGCCTGAGATATAGTGGGGAACACCAATGATTGTTGAATCTCTGAGTGAGTAAATGAACCTAAAGGTACAATAATTTTTTTTCAGCTTTGCCTTTTGGCTCAAACATTAAAATATGCAATTCTTAATAGATGTATACTGTCTTAGCCTCCTTTCTCTACCTTTCCCTTCTCTTCACTTCCTTTTCCTTTTCTCCTCAGAGTATAACAGCCAGTTGGCTATGGTTTGTCATTTCTTTATACTGTGCAGGAATACTTAAAAAGGATTTGTTGTTGTTGTTGTTTTATTTTCAGTATTATAATTAGAAAGGCAGGGTTCTTAGGTGGCCACTTCCTTCAGCTGAAATTTTATATATAACAATCTTGTCAGTCAAACTGTAAGGCCATGAACTTTTAATTATAGCTTTTCTTTGGTCTCAGTGGTCATTAAATAGCTCTGCACTTCAGTTTCTCCAGGCCAGAGAGAGAGAGAGAGAGAGAGAGAGAGAGAGAGAGAGAGAGAGGAAGAGGAAGAAAGAAAGAAAGAAAGAAAGAAAGAAAGAAAGAAAGAAAGAAAGAAAGAAAGGGAAAGAAAGAAAGGGAAAGAAAGAAAGAAAATGCTTCCAGCTCTCCTAACTGGTTTGGCTTAGTGGATAGAGCATCGGCTGCAGACTAAAAAGTTCTGGGTTCGATTCGGGTCAAGGGCACATGCTAGGGTTTCGGGCTTGATCTCCAGTGTGGGGCATGCAGGAAGCAGCCTATCAATGATTTTCTCTCATCATTGATGTTTCTATCTCTCTCTCCCCTCTCCTTTCCTCTCTGAAACCAATAAAAATATATTTTAAAAAAGAAAATGCTTCCAAGGGAAATCTCAAGATAGGGATTATTCCTATCTGTAGAAGCATTGTACTAGACATGGTTGAAATGGAGTGTGACTGCAACACACATCCCCAGTCCTAGATATACAAATCAACTTCGTCTCTTTCACAACCATCATACTGGGAGACTGTGTTCGTTTCCGGTAATTGTGCTGTTGGCCCAGAGTTTTGGAGCTGGGCTTTCGGAGAAGCTGTCACAGCCTGAGCTATTTATTTTACTCTTAGAATACATGTAACATATGCTCGTTCCTGATAACCTAGCAAATAGAGATACGTGGAAGAAGAAAACAAAATCACCCATGGCCAGAGCTAACCACTGTTAACATTTAGTGTGGCTCTTTATAGACTGTTTTCTATTAATACATATGCATACACACAACACATATTTTTACCAAATGGAGAGATTACAGTAATACCATGTCATAGTCTGTTCATCTTAACACTATATTATAAATAACTTTCTATATCAATTAATATAGCTACATCAATAAGTAAGACTCCCCCCCGCCCAAAGAATACTTTCAATATAAATAAGATACATATACATTATAAAATTATCAGTATTTGACATGTGCAAAGCAGAAATATTCATTTATCTGTAATCCTCTTTTTCAGAGTAATTACTATTTGGTGTATAGCATTTGAGAAATTTTTCTATTTTCTATTTCTGTGTTGAATACCCTTAATAGTGGCAGTCTTCATGCTTTAAGGATTTTTTTTTTTTTGCTTAATTACTATTTTTAACTTATTTTTTTTATTTTTTAAATTTTTTTACTACTTTATTTTTTCCAAACAACTTCCTTTTTTTAAAAAAAGAGCTTTAGATTTTATTTTTCTATTACAGTTTACATTCAACATTATTCTGTATTTGTTTCAGGGGTACGGTAAAGTGGTTAGACTTGACAAAGTATTCCCTCTGGTATTTCTAGTACCCACCTGGCACCATACATAGTTATTAAATATTGATTATGTTCCCAATGCAGCACTTTACATCCCTGTGGCTCTTTCCTAACTTCCAATTTTAGTTTTTCATCCCTTCACCTCTTTCATATTATCCTGAAACTTTAAAAAATGTAGCACGTCATGCTCTGTGTGCTCAGCAGCATTCTATTGTATGGGTGTAACTGTAATTTATTTAGCTATCCTTATTACTGAAGACCTAAGGTGTTTGCATTCTTTTATTATTACCTATACTGGCGTGATAGACATCCTTCTTGCTCTCTCGTTGCCAACGTCTTTAACTATAGTTGTAGGCTATCTTCCTTTAATTAGAATTGTTGCTCTCAATGATACATACTTTAAACACACACACCCGCTTTTATTATGTGTTGTCACATTTCCCTCTAAAGATTCCCCATAGTAGCCTCAGCGGTATTTAAGAGTTTATGTCATATATTTTTTAATATCATCAGTGGCAGAAAACCTTCACCTTGTAAGGGCTTTACAAAAATGGCTACAAACTCTTTTTCTAATTATGAAATCTTACATATTCTCTGTGAAAAGTGTGGATAATGGCACAGAAAAAAAATTAAGATCACCAGTATATCCTACAAGTCACAGATCACTGTTAACAATGGGTGTGTTTCCTGCTGTGTCGTGTGCGAATGCACATGTATCCAGTGTTCACAGGTAGTGAAATGGTCAGTAATGTTACCTGCTGCTAAATTACATGCTCCGAGTGCCGGTGCCCTGACTCCTCCTTCCTGCCCTGTCAGTGAGTTTTCCTTACTCCTTGGGAGGGCAGGACTTTAGGGAGAGTGGCCTTACAGTCGTTCGTGCCCCAGCGACCCGAGGCGTGTGGCCCAGTCTGCCTGTGGAGCAGAGAAAATGGTGAGCCACGCGGCCCTGTCTGGCCACCAGAAACGCGGCACCATCTCCTTTCTAAGCAGCCCAGGCCCCGACACACATGCATGTTTTCAGGTTCTAATTATCTTCTCAACTATACCGGAGGGGCCAGGCCTCCACTTTCCCATCCATGTTTCAGTCTCCTGTCATCTCCCTTCTGCCCCATTGTGAACCTGACTCTCCCCCTCTTCCCTCCATGGCACCCACCCTCCTCCTGTGGAAGTCGCCTCTGCACACCAGCTCCTGTCTTACCGACTCATGCGCGCCAGGCTGCGGGCAGATTGCAGCTACTTTCCCAACTCTGACACCCCATGCTTTCCAGGCACGGCCTGCACATGTAAGGCTACTGATTTTTTCAATGGCACAAAACCAGTAGGAACTGGAGCTTGTGAAGTGGGCAAGTGGAGATGGACGATCTCCAACAACAAAAATATATATGATATAACCTAATGGCAACTGCAGAACAGTTCCCAGAAAAGGCGCTTCAGAAGTGATTTGAGCAGGGGAGTCTCGCTGGAATGGTTATAGCAACTGAATAGTCAGAGCTAATAAAGAGGCAAAGGCATGAGGCTTTAATAAGGTGACTCCCCAGGACTTGCAGAGGAGAACCTACCAGGGTTCCTTACAGCCTAGAATTCTCTCACTCTCATCGTCTGGAGTTTAATGTCAAAGGAGTTTCTTAATCGTTAACTTGCTCACAAAAACCGTATCTAACATGCTAGACTTTTCAGTTTCTGATTCATAATTTCATTTCCCCTGTTACTATCCTCAAGTTATAATTTATGTAAAAGCTTCTTTTTCTATGTCAAGCAATTATTTAGGGTGTTTTTTTTGTTGTTTTTTTTTTGCATTCAGTTGGCTTCATTCGTGTAACTTGTGAAGCTACACTCTGACAAAATTGCTTATGCAAGGAAATTATTTATCATTAAAAAAGCAAGTTTGTTGTTTTTTTAAAAAAAGAGAGATTCTAGAATTTGCAAAAATGTCTATGAGTTGCTGCATATCCTATCATGAGAATACAAATGTCCCGTTTTCTTATCTGTCGTATATTTGTTTAATCCAAATAACAGATTCATGCTTGTTATCTACTTGTCTTTCTTTCCGTTAAAGAATCTTTTATCCTAACATGAATTACTTCATGGTCTAATTCATAAGTAAGTACTTTTCCCCCAATAAGAACAAAATTAACTTTAAAGTATAGTTCAATTTTGTTATAGAATTATGTAAAGTGCTTAAAAAAGAACATAAATACAGAATAGTTGAATACGCTCAAATAAGTAAGACTGGACTTTGTTTCATTAGAAAGGATTGTTAGTGACCTGAGGACATGAGGCTAGGTCATTTGTGATCCATGTGAACCGAATCCTCTTTGTTTTGGCCAGCCATTTTCTTAAATTACATTAATTATAATGCCTCTAATTCATATGGCATCTTTCTCCAAAGGACTCCGAGAGTACCTTGGAGTATATTAGATTAACACTTATAATGGTGCAGGGAAGTCGATATGGGCAGACAGCATTATCTCTGTCTTGCTGATGGATGGATGGGGATCCAGAAAGGTGGGAGGACAGACTGGAGTCAGGCTGTGGACAAGAGCTAATGTCCCTGGGTGTTGTCCCTACTGTTCCAAAATTCAGCTCTAAAACTTCCTGCTTTCTCCTTTGCTGGAATATCTCCATTGCCTAGAGAAACAGGCGTGGGCGAGACACATATAACCATTGCTTCATCAGCTTAGCAGAGAAAGCCAGATACACACTTTCCTGAAAAGGCCAAAATATTTTTAAATGTTACTACATGACAATTTATCACTGGAAGGAAGGAAGGAAGGAAGGAAGGAAGGAAGGAAGGAAGGAAGGAAGGAAGGAAGGAAGGAAGGAAGGAAGGAAAAGAAAGAAAAAGGAGCTCTTTGGGAAAAAAGAAAAGAAAAGAAAAGAAAAGAAAAGAAAAGAAAAGAAAAGAAAAGAAAAGAAAAGAAAGAACGAGAATCTTTGGAAACAAAAAGTCCCCAAATTTTGGAAACCTGCTTGCCTGAGAGGGAACATTGAAGCCCTCAAAATACGTGACCCTAACTCCTAGAGCAGGATGCTTGCATACCAGAGCATGAAGGGGCTTCATCCTCAAAAGGTTATTTGCATGTGATCTCAGTGTCTTATCAATCTTCCTCCATGGAGAACATAGAAGGGAACAAGGCAGTGGTGTCACTGCCCTTGCACCCAGCCTTGGCTTGTCAATATTATCTCCCTGTTTTGAGAATTAGGCAACTAGAATTCACAGAGTCTCAGTGTCTTAGCCAATTTCACACAGATTTGTTAGTGGAGGGCCCAGGAGTAGAGGCTTCATCTTCTGCCTGGGCGTGATGCCATTTCTATGTTAATTCTGCACATCAAAACCTGGGAGATTATTCTCATTCTTCAAGGTTTGATTTATGAAATGGAGTACTGATTTAATTTTAATCTCTATCCACACACACACACACACACACACACACACACACACACACATCTAATTGGAGACTAAGTATTTTACCATAGATGATAGATGGCTCAAAATCAATATGTCACAATGTTGAATTAACATCTCCAAATACTGCTCATTCTCCTCATTCCCCTTCTGATCCACATGATCATTCACCCAGGAATTTCCTCTGTTGTTGGTCTCTGCTCAAATGGCAACTCTTTGGTGTGAGATCTTACGTTTGCTACTTGTGTGTCTTCTTACTTATTAGTTCCTCCATTGAATGCAAGCTCCATGAGATCTGGATCTTCTAAACCTACAACAGTGCCTGAGTCATAGGAGTGGCTCAGCACATGCATTGAGTGAAGGGATAGGTGAATGAAAGCAAGCTCCACGAGATCAGGGGGTGGGTCTCTCCATGAGAATGGGTGGGCCTCCCTGTTATTGATAAGGTCACAAACGTAGTGCTACGTGTGTAGAAAGCACTCCACATTTTTGCTGAGTAACTGAATCTTCAATCCTGTTGATCCCACCACCTGCCTGCCAATCTTGTTCCCTTTCTTCTGTGAACTCTTGTTTATTCTTTAAAGCCTACATCAAAGATTATATCTGTTAGGAAACTGGCCCTGCCTCCCTAATTGGACTTCATCCCTTTCTCCCCTCCATACTAAGTTCAGACCATTAGCACACATGAGTTTAGGGATTCTAGTCTCCTTCAATGATGAGTCTCCTGAGATGATACTCCCAGAGGGCTCGTCCATAAATGTCTGGTTTTTTCCACTCCTAGTTGTAATTTGATCAACAAAATGTGTTTGCTTCTCTGATCTTCAGCCACTTCTTCTCTACAATAAGGAGAAACAGACAGAGCTGTGAGGGTGACATTTGAGGGGCATCCTCAGCTGTCAAGTACCTTGTAATTATTAGAGGTGATCATTTTATTGTTAACATCACACCCTTCATTGTCTTATATTGTAGACCACCAAATGCATGTCCACACCCCACCACAGGTTTCTGGATAAGGACAGTTATTCTTATAGGTAGGTAGCCCTTGGTTTGGCTTTTATCTTGCCAATATGGAATAGATCACTTCCATTTGAGCTCTCCCACATCCTCCCAGCCTGTCTGCATAGTGTTTTCTGGAATTTTTCCCCCAGTGGTCCCCTGGGTTTTTGAATGTCATTTCCCTGGCTCTTCAAGCTGCCTGGGGAGTCCATTCTGCTTCCAGTCTATGGCTCAACTCACTAATTCTTGATGTGCCCCCCCCCCCACACCTTTTGACTGATAAATTTTCATTATTGGTTTTGCGTGAAAGTCTTCAGGGTTCCACTCTGCCTGACCCCTGTGGTCACTTAGTGATTACATGCGCCAGCTGAGGTAATTTATTCACTTTGTTTTGGTGTGAACACGTCCCATGGGTCTTGTAACTGCTGTAATCACTTGACCCTAGTGACTGTTAAATGTTTTAAACACAGTTATTTTTAATTTATAATTGTTTTCATTAAAAATCCCCTATAGTAACTTAACTGACCTTGCTGTCAACATGGCATTATGTGCAGGGGAAGAAATGAAAATATTATGATGCAAATAATATAGTACTCATCGGAGATACACAGCAAATCATTAGCTCACCCTACACATGCTCCCTTGGAGTAGTGCAAGGAAGATGAAAGAGAAGAGGACATAATTATAGCACTGTCTGCATAATTCAGCCAGCCATTCCTGCACCCGGAGCAGGCTAGGCGGGGGAGGGGAAAATAGAGTGTGGACTCCAAAGTGAAATACCAGAAGAGCCATTCATGTGCAGACAGCACTTCCCACACCAATGGGCAGTCCCATTTGATGAATCATTTTTCAATTAACATTTTATGCTTATTTTGAATCTAATTTCAAGCTTAAGAAAAGTTGCAAGAATAATACAAGGACCTATCATATACTCTATAGCCCCATTCCCCAATTGTTAACATTTTCCTATTTGCATATCCCCCCCCCACCCCGTAGGTCTTTTTATTTATATAATTTTCCTGAAGTATTTGTGCATAAGCTACAGACTCCATGACCCTTTACATTCAGTATTTCAATGTGTCTTTTCTAAGAACATGGATATTCATTTACATTAACCAACTACAGATTTCAAAATGAATATAAATAGATACAATTGTATAATTTAATCTACAAACTTTTGTTTCAGATTTTCCCAAATATACCAATAATGTCTTTTACAGAAATGTTTTCTGTGCAGGCTCTACAATGCATTGCAATCCGTTTTAAAAGTCAAGCCAAATCAAGCTGAAACAAAACAGTGTTTCTCATTTTTTCCCTTAAGTAAGAGTGAGGGGTTATAAAAGAAACTTGATCCTATAAAATTAGTATGTCTATGTGTTTAGTGACATAATGCTGTGGGTCTTTTGCAAACATATTTGTTATCTCATTTGATCCTCAGACAAGCACACAAAGAAGTCTACCATAGCCCAGGTCACAGAGACCAAGGAGGCAGTAGCCGTGCTCTGCATCCTGATTCCTACCGTGGTACCCAGGGAGACTGGGACCCAGGATCCTAGGGATGGATGGCAATGGGGAAATAAGGGATGCCACATTTCTTTTGTTTCTAATTTTTGCACTGCCCTGGTAAGGGCCAGAAAATACATTTACCTCAGAAAGTTACCTAACTCATTTTTTTTTTTGCTCCAAGAGATACAACTAATTTTAAGAATTAGTGAAATCATTAATGAGTGCCAAGTAAACTAGGTTTGTCTGATGGAAGGCTTTTGGACTGCTGGTCAAAAAATGCTAAGTCATGAGATACAGAGAGCCCGGGAAGCTTGGTTGCTGGCCCTGGAAACTTGCACACTCAGATTCTCTACGTGTGTCTGGCCTAGATGAGTTTGTCCTTGTGACATCGTGAAGGCACATTCCAGAGTGGTGCACTGAAGGTTTTCTGGCTATGACATAGATCGCTGGTTAGTGGGCATTCATCATTTAGCCTAAAGAGGGGAGGGGAAGGTTTATTGCAAAACTCACAGTTAGATCCCTGTATTTGGTTTTGATTTTGTTTATTCTTGGCTTTTTTGAGGGGGAAGGAGATTGGAGTCGTTGTGCATTTTCATTTAAAAAATGTTTAGTTTTTCCGATACGTTATTCCTGATCAGGGTTGCTGCTGGCCCACGAGGTGCTTTTGTACGAAGTCTGAAGAGGTGTCCCTTAGACCTGGCAGTACATATTTGTTGAATGACATTCAGCTCCCACTTACACCCTTGGGTGTAGTAAGCAACCTTTGCAACCCATATGGCAACCTTTAATCAGTCTTCTATTTTGATTTGTCCCCATTTAACATTCTTTTTTTTTTTTTTTACTTCTTATTGCATATCCTTGGTTACCATTCTTATTCTGTCACTTTTATGACTTTTTGATATTAGTGAATTTTATTTAGTATTTGTAACAGTCCATAGAACACATAATTGTAAGTATATATGTAAAGTTTTTATCAAAATGTCTCTTCCTAATTTTGAGAATTAAAGATTTTTATGATGTTCTGGGGGAAAAATAACATTGGGGGAAATGGCTTTTAGTTTGATTACATTGCCTAGCTCTTTTCACATCTGGAATTTGTTTTAAAACCCTATTTGGTACATCCAAAATGAATAATTAAGCAGCTAACCACAACATGCATTATTGATCTACTGGATTTAGATGTTATTGCAGCAAGTTTTGGGTGCACCGTGAAACTGAAATAAACTTTCTTCCCCCGTGTTTCTTAAATTTTGTTGAAATTCAGAAGCAGGAAAGAAACAGCACATTTTTCCCCCATCTAATTTCGGGGTAAAGTTGTACAATTAAACTGTGTTGTCTCTCTTCTCCCTGTCATTTCAGTAAATTAAATCTCACTTATCCTCTAGTTTGTATTGTTCTCTTTTGTCTGAAAATAAGGTTGGGAAGTGAACTTCCTTTTCATTTTTGGAAAGACTAAACTGTGCCCCAACTTGGAATCAGACTTTGACTTCCTGGTTCATAGGTCGATGTTCAACCACTGAGTTACGCTGGTGGGGCTGGATGCTTGTTCTAGTTAAGGTCTTGGGGTTAGAGGTAGCACCGGGAATAATTTCCATCTTCACAACTATAGCAGGTGCAAACACAGCTCCTCCTCCAGCCAAAGCCCCCTTATCCTGTCACAGGGACTGGAGTGGGTATAGTTAATGAGAAAGTCAGGCAAAGCAGGCACCCATAATATGGTAAACACGTAGCTGGATGTTTTTATTATAATTTGCAGCGTATAGATGTGAGTGGTTTGGCCTGTCTTCTGAAGTTGTGCCGAAGCCCTTTCTTTGTTCACAGTGATTGGAGATCAGCACTATCTTTCTTGGGAAAATCCCACATAATTTATCATCTTTAACAAAAATTCACCGTATTTGTCACGCTTCCGTTTTAGTTTGTGTATTGGTGAGTCGGAATGGAAAGATGCTTGTGAAACACTCCGAGTGCCAAATGTTTCTAGATTTTTTTATGATTCATTCCCCTTTCCTTTTAAAAGTGGTGTCGATTACTCCCTAGGCAACAGCAAATTTATACACTCTTTTAATGTTCCTATGTCATCATTTTAAGTAATATACAATGACATTAGGTGATTATGGTAACAAGTCCAGCTGGCATAAACTAGTTTGGAGATAAATGCAGGCAGCTTAAGGATGCTGTACATGGGAGCTGGTGTGCATTGGTGTCACCAGGGACAGTTGTGACTGTCATGAAGTCAGTGTGTTGTGAGCAGTAGTCAATATGTGTCTCACAGGGACTGGAGAGTGTCAGTTAATGGAGTGTCTAGAATTTCTAGAAAGATCTAAACCAGAAACAATGTGTGGCTTCTGGTAGTTGTTCTGTAGCTCATCATTTGCCATATACTCTCATAATAAGACCTAAGTTTTTATTCTTATATGTGATCTCTTTCCTTGCCTCGCACATGTTTAAAAAAGTCATAGGTATAGCTCCGTGATAGGGAACATGAATTTGTTCACAAGGCAGTGTATACAGGTTTGTCTTTTATTTGTATTGTAAACTAGAGCCCAGTGCATGGATTCGTGCACCGGTGGGGTCCCTCGTCCTGGCCTGCGGGAACTGGACAGAAACCAGCTCTCCGACATCCGCCAAGGGGTCCTGGATTGCAAGAGGATTGCTCTTGGGTGACACACCCTGGAATCAGGCTCCCTCCTCTCTGGTTCTGGGTGCATCACCTGAGAATGCACCTAGCTGCCAAATCACCGCAGCTTGGCAGCTCCTGCATTGAGCATCTACCCCCTGGTGGTCATTGCATGTCATAGTTATCGGCAGGTCAGCCGGTCAGCCAGTCACTTAGACTTTTATATATATATATATCTTGATAAGCCCAATGCATCACAAAGTAGGATTCCATATTCTAAGATAAAGGGGTTCTAAGAAGGGTCACGTCTCCCAGAAATATGACGCAGGTGAATTTGGAAGTTCCATTTCCCATGGCAGGAGGAAGAAGGATCAGGAACTTGTCAAGGCAGTTCATCCTTCTCATCAGGGTTAGAGGGGTGATGCCTGGCTCGACCATGCCTACAGAATAAGCTCTGCCCCTCTCCACTCAGAGTGAGAAAAAACACACCAAAAGAGCGAAAACATGATCCAAATAGATAGGCTTCTGTGCCAGTGCAGTCCCTTTCATTCTAACCCTAGGTAGTTCAGAATTTCTGAAGTGCACCAGCTTCATCGGCTTCATCAGATATGCAGCCTGCAGTATTCTGCACATTTGTTTTTACAATGTAACAAGCTCCTCAATATTGTTGGCTTTAAAAATCTCTTTTACCATATGTGTGTTTTTTAATCTATCCTCTTTAGAAATGTGTCTTAGGAAAATATGCCCAGTGTTCATAACACTGTGCGTATACCCTGGTGTGAAATACAGATGCACACCAACTAACAATAGCTATAAAAATGAAATCTTGCACAAACCGTGCCTGTTTCCCAGGCAGCAGGAACAATGCTTTTGGGGTCCAAGAGAAGCTGTATCATTGGGGAGGTGGGTGGGGGTGAGTCTCAGCTCAAGAAGTGGGAAGGGGAAACGCTGCAAATTTTAGTATAACGCATAATGTTGAAAGAAATTGTATCCCATCATAAAGATTAGCAGGCTGTGTAATTCAATTTAAAATTGGTCGGCGTGCCCTGACTGTTATAAAGTCTTTCTTTTTTTTTTTTTTTTGTTTTATCACCATTCCATTATTTTAGGTTGTCCACCAATACAGAACGAGCATACAGCCAAACTATACAAAGTGTTTTTCTATGGTTCTGCCCACTGGAGAAATTGTTGATGAATGCAAGAGATTATCTTAAAATGAGTTAAGAAAACGCTTGCTCAATTGAATGCCTCCTTGTTTGCTTTCTTACTTTTTTTTTTTTTTTTTTTTAGCATAAAATGAATTTCTCCTGGGCAAGCAACCATTGAGAGGGAAATTCCCTTAAAAGCATTTGCTAGACACAGGGCTTGGTTTCCAAAACTCAGCGTTAGCACTTATCGGCAGTATCATGGGCATTACTGTGCCATTGAAAACCAAGATCCAGTAGCTTATGTTAATGCAAGACTAACAGACCCACAGCTGATGGCAGTTACCCATACTGGGGGGTTAATAAACGTTCTCAGAATTACTGTCTTTATTTTCTTTATTACAAGAAAAATGGGCAGCTTCCTAAGCTGCATCTCCTGCTTCTTGCTAAGTCTTGGTGACTTGCTAATTAACTGTTTTGGTTCCAGGGCTTCATGGCTTATGCTGAATTTAATATTCCTGTTAGGGAATGTTGATTCCTTTGGCCAAAGTAGTGCGCGACAGGGGGGGGGGGGGGGGGGGGCACAAATTAAATTCAGCGAACATTTATCCAGGTGCCCTTTATGAACATGAGGAGCTATAGAAATAGTAATAAGACTTGGGTACACCAGAAGAGTATCTGGAAAATGAACACTCAGTATTTTTCTTTTGCTTCTCTTTCTTCTATTCGTGAGAAATCTTAATTTTTATTCGTGTTCTGAGTTTCGGCCCAGAAGCATTTTGTCAAGAAGGACCTTCCTGGCACATCGAGACTCAGTGGGGAAGATGTTATAATTGATCGGCAGTGACTGCCGCGTCGTAGCGTGGGGCGATAGGCGGTTGGTTGCTCCTGTGCTGTGCATTTGCAGGTCAGTTTAGTGTCATTTGTCTTTGGTCACACTCATGCTCTGTGACTCTAGTGGACAGAGAACTGCCATGGTGACCATGTTCACCTGCTTTATTTTAACTCTTTCTGGCCAATCCACACTTTCATGTGTCTGTGTTAGAAAGTTCCCCAAACAACTGTGACCCAGGCTTGGTGGAATTTTTAAGTTTTCTTCCCATTGTAGGCTGTTGCAGGATGTCCTTGGCATATCTTGGAAGCAAGTTGAGGCTAGTATGTGAATCAGACTGTCAGGAAGACAAGAAAAGGCACAGAACTCTCTATATCCTCTAGGGTTTAGGAAACAAGTTCACTAAATCCCAAGCTATAAAGAATTAAAGTTATCGAACCAATCTGATGGAGTTAATAGATCAGCTCAGTTCACCTTATTAAGTCCCACAAATATTGGGCAGCTCAGTTTTCTCTAGTTTCAAGTTCTTATCTCCTAAACCTGACTGCTTAACACCGGGCTGTTGGTTAAAACTTCAGATTCCTGGAATCTAGCTCAGACCTATTGAATCAGGTTCTCTACTGGTGCGTGCAAATAACTGGAACTTTAATGAACTCTTCTGTGGCTCTCTTGCCAAATCACTGCCCTGTCCTTGCTTATGATGGTGTCAATTGTCAAGTCCAGGGATATAGTCTACATGCCCTCATCACACTTAGCAAAGCTGTTCTTTTTCATTGTAACCTCTGTGTACCTTAGTTACCTCATCTGTAAAAGCGGATAATAGTTCTTAGTTCATAGGGCTGTTGTATGGATTAAGTGGATTAATGTATACATTTTTTAAGGCAGTGCCCAATAGAGGATAAGTATTACTTGAATCTATTCTAAGCCTCATAATTGTCATCATCATTTATTTTGTTTATAGGGACTCTGAGTATCCCTGCCAGATTCAGGATCTCTTACTAGGCTGTTGTCAGGAAGAGTAGAGGGTATACCAGTAGCATTGTTTGGGAGAGATATTATGGTATTAATTAAGCATGTGGAAGTGTAAACATAGTGTGTTAAATCAGCAAGGCGGCTTTTGGCTGGAAGAAACAAAATGGCTTAAATAACGAGGGATTTAGTACCTCAAATAACAAGAAGCTGGGAGGAGTAACGTATTTTTTAGGATTCTGTAATTCAGAGACCCAGTAATGATTTTCAGGAACCCAGGGTATTTGGTATTTTTTTTCTCTTGTTCTCACATGTTAACATTGCCCCTGAGATTGGAGAGTGACTGTTGAAATTCCGGGCTTGTTATGAAGACATGACAATATTCAGTGGAAAGAGAGGACCATTCCCTTATTTTATTGTCTGTGTGTAGAGGTGGTGACCATTTCCTGGGAGCCCTTCAGCAGACTTCCCCTCGTGTCTCATTGGCTAGGATTGGGGACATGCACCTTTTCAAACCAGTCACTGACAAGGGAAATAGAATTCATCAAGACCCACCCCTCTGGGTGTAAGAATAGGCACACCTTTCTGGGGCACATGTCTTCCCAGGGATGAATATATGGATGAAATTAGGGGCTCCGCTGTCGAGGAAAGCTGGGGTTAGGGTTGGAGTAGACCACCAACAGTGTCTGCTCTATGAGTCCGGTAATGAAATATCTTTGCATTGCACTTTGGAGCGAGTAACCTACTGTTTTCCTAAAATGGAGTCCATGTGGTATGACTTGCTGCAATTCAGGGATAGGTACAGTGCCATGGCTTGGCTGGGGACTGAGACAGCCTTGGGTAGCACTTTAAGATGCTTATTACCTGTTTCCTATTTTCATCTCGAAAAATGTCACTTTTCTCTTTTGCTCACAGGAGCGATTTGCAACCTTTTTCATCTTGTGACACACATAGACTGATTACTAAAATTCTGCCACACTCCCAATCAGACAAAAAAAAATGGTATAATTTTGATTCATTCACACTGACAGCTATTGTAGTGTTGCCTATTGTCATTTTTTAATTTGACAACCTAAGGAAAAAGAGGTCAGTACCCCTAACCAAATAGTCAGATATTGCATGTTTTAAAAATTCTTGATGCACATCGGTTGAAAATCACTGCTCTATCATATTCTTCTGTCTTTGGAATACTGTTGTAAACATCTCTGGGGGTGAGGGGGTGTGCACTCACATCTGTGTGTGTGCATGCTTCCTGCCTCCTTCCATTATGTTACACATGACCTGCTTCTTGTATATCTTAACTGATTGTTGTTAAAGCCTGGACAAGATTGCAGATGTTGACTGATCTCCCTCGAAGACGCTTACCTCCTTTGATCAGATGTCTTCTGTTACTCTATTTCAAAGCAGCTGCTAATTCCCTGCCTAGCAATAATCATAATCTGAGCTTTGTAAATAAGTATTTACTTCTTTTTCTGTTGCTCCCAGCTGAGTATAAGCTCCCCAAGGGCAGAGACCCTTTTCTATTTTGTTCATTCATTACCTTCCCAGCCAACACCCAACACACTTCCTGTCTCAGCCTAGGTCCCCAGGGAATAGTTGTTGGATGTTGTAGAAAGACTGTGATCATTTCATGGGCAGTCTAGGTCCCCATTTCATTACCAGATCTCATCCTGACTTTCGAAAGGGTCAGGGATCTAATGAGATTTCATGAGACCTAATAAGATTTATTTTCCCCAAGGCTGCTGGATTAGAAAATGAGGTAATGACTTGACTTTGCAGAACTTTGAAATGAGCCCAACAGGGAAAGGAAACCACAACGTGGGTGAATCTGAGAATGTGGAGTTGAAAGTGAAACGCCACATGACAGAGTTAAAAGTAAGAACAGTTTAACCCCAAAGCATTGAAATCTGGCCAGATCTTCCTAGTAAGGAATCAATTCACAAGCTTTGAATGAGTTTGAATAGTAGTGGTTGGAGTTCTCAGTTGTGAATTATTATGTTAGACTCTGCAAAAATACACTATGCTTCTTTTTTCTACTATCTAATCTCCAGTTTCTAACCAAAACACCGCAAAGGAATTAATTTGAAAAAATAAAAATATAGTTTTGTTTTTGTTTTTTGTTTTTTTTTTGGTTTTTCAAAAAGTTTGACCTGAATTTCTAGCACTTAAGAATCAATGATATTGGCCTAACCTCCACGGGGAGAAGAATGACCTTCGTTTAAAAATGCTGGTAGTGTTTTAGAGACAAATGGAAATGAAATACTGTGGTTGAGATGAACCTATGTATTATAAGAAAATATTGTCTAGAAAACCTTTTTTACAGAACTTTGAGAAACCACCTAGATATTTGACATAAAAGGGGTGCCACATTGGCCGAGAATAAGCAAACATGGCTCCTTAGTTACTGATGGACAAAAATAAGTAACAATTGAAATGTTCACCTTATGGAAGATTTTTACCATTGAATTTCATCAAAAGTGCCTCAATAATAGTGCCAGAGATAGGAGAGTTTGGGAGGACAGTGGCTGGATCCAGAGAGGTCATTTCTGTTATCCTAAGTTTCTCTAAGCTCACAGTTAAGGATGCAAAACAGATGCTTCATCCATGCGTCAAATGAAAGAAAATGGTCTTCAACTATAATAGTAGAGGTTTAAAAATAGAACAGAATGAGTGTCCCAACCATGAACATGAGCAGCCCTGAGTGTTGTGAGAAATGAAGAAATGAGTGGCCATATGTCCTGGGGATTATTGGACGGGACTTGCAGGTATTGGCAGATTGGTTTTAGGAGTCAGGATTCATGCTTGTGGGCATGGTTTTTCGAAAAGGCTTTCCATTTCTCTGAACCTCAGTTTCCTGATCTATAAAGAAAATCATTTCAATCTCTGACTCAAAAACTGACTGTGTAATTGCATGACATGGTAAAGGACTAGAAGATAGGTCTGTAAAAGCAGGAGTCCCATGTTGCAGCTAACTCATTGGGTGACCTAGAGGAGTCCTTATAGCCTTGCTGGATGGTAGTTTTCCATCCCATTGAAAGACTGATTCTGCTCTCTGAGGACTCTCTTAGGTTGGAATGTCAGTGAGTCTGGAATTAGGATAAGATGTCAAAGGCCTCTTGATACTTTTCTGTTGGAAGCAAAAGGGAAGAGTTAGTCCTCAAGTATGTTCGAGTGGATTCTTTGAGCTGACCCAGTGACTGGGGGCCTGAGAAGATGCACACACATGACCTGTTTGGCCAGGGCAGTAGGCTCATTTGTAAAGAGTGGCCTCTGCAAAGCCAGCTGTCAAAACAGCAGTGATTTGCCTGAGAGGCCTAGGGGTGAAAACTTTCAGATGAAGGAATACAACAAAGAGGAAATATAGGCAACTTACTCAAATAATATAGTTCGTTCACTCATTTATTTATTTATTTGTTCACTCCTTCAACAAAATTGAGTTTTTACTATTGCAAGCCAGTATTTTTGCCTCCATCTGCCTTCCCCTCCCAAAAAGCCCTTTTATAACAGATTTGAAAATCAGATTTAGTTTCTCCATTGCAAATGAATAGTAGAACTTATAATGGATATAATTGGTGTCATCCTAGGATAAATAAAAATAGGATTTGTAACACTTTAAGACCATCTGGAATCCAAATACATATCACATGATTCTTAGCCAGGATAAAATTATTTCTTAATTATTCATTCACTTGATAAATAATTATTAAAGCCTCCTGAGAATGCAAAGATGAATGGGATAGAATCTGACCTTCCTGTGGTCTTAGTCAAGTGAGAGAGAGAGCCCCGTAGACAAATGCTCATTCTATGAACTGCAAGCACTTTGCAAGCTCAGAGCTACCGAAGATATGATTGGAGGAGTGGCTGTGGGGCTTGATCTGATAAGTTGCACATACCATGCAGGGAGGGTGGTCTTTTGACTGTAGGCAAAAATAGGGAATTTAGGAAGATTTTAAAGAGGCGAGTATGTGGGAGGAATATGCATGATGTGATCTGTATTATAAGATTACTTCAGTCCAGCGAGCATGGCTTAATGATTGAGTGTTGACCTGTGAACCAGGATGTCATGATTTGATTCCCAGTCAGGGCACATGCCTGGGTTCTGAGCTCAATCCCAGTGTGGGACATGCAGGAGGCAGCCAATCAAGGATTCTCCCTCATTACTGGTGTTTCTATGTCTCTCGCCCTCTTCCTTCCTCTCTGAAATCAATAAAAATTCAAACAAACAACACATATACCATTACCTCAACTTCAGTGTGTAAAATAGGTTAAACAAAGTCTACTTTATAGGAAGGTATATTTGTTTGTTTGAGCTGCCACAACAAAATACTACAGATGGAGTGAGTTAAACAACAGTTTATTTTCTCAGTTCCTGAGGCCAGGAAGTCCAGAATCAGGATATCAGCATGGTCATGTTCTGGTGAGAGCCCTTTTCTTGGTTCATAGATAGCTCCTTTTCACTGTGCCTATATATGGTAGAAGGGGCTAGGGAGCTCTTTTATAAGAATATTGATCCCATTTATGGTAGCTACCACCCTCAAGACCTAATCAGTTTCCAAAGACCCACCTTCAAATACCATTATTTTGAGGATTAGGATTTACACCTATGAATTTTAGGGGGATACAGACATCCAGATCATAACATATGGGCAAGAAATAAAAATGTGGAATAGACCTTGGGCCCCCAGTGTCATGATGGACTTTGCAGAAGTCCTTTATTCCTGAGGAATTCTCCTGCAGCATCCTTTAAGCTCCTTCTTTCTAGAGGGGAGGCTGGTGGCATTTAGGCCACAAAGCTATTCCGAAGGAAAGAGTTGTTGGAACTAGTGTTTCCGTGAAACAAAAACCCTATCAGTAGGACACTTCATGATTCCACACTCCCCAGGAAGTCTCCGGTGTAGCTTCTGATTATCTGGAGTTTTTATTAGAAAATGTTTCCAGTTGATGGGCAGGGGAGAAGCAGAAATGGAAGAGGAAATGAATGTGGTCTCCATTCCCTCCATCTCATTGCTGTCACTATTGATCAAAATAACCTTCCCTGAGAGATTTCTTTTAAAATTCTATTCTTGAAATGCTTCATTAAAATTTCAGGTTATAAAATAGAAAAAGTCAATTTTATTGGGCCCTAAATTTTGCTGTATGCAACTTCCTGTCCAGAGTGCAAATTATTAAAATTGACATAGGATGTGTGTGCAAGGTAATATCCCCTTTCGTAGGCTCCTCTCTAAATTTCAAGATCTTCTGTAGAGTGGATTAGATTATACAGTGAGTAGGGACTCTGAATAGAAAATAGAATTGTGTATTGATGCCTTCAGAAATATTATTTGATGGCAATAAAATATTCTCTGAAATTCCCTTCAGAGGAGAGAAAATGGAGTTTGTTTGCAGTAATTGCATTTTCTAGCATTTGCTCTCACACTTTCCAATATAAGCCAATTGGAACCTGGGATTTGGTTTTGCTTATTGGCAAAAGTACCATGTAAATTGATCTGTGATGCATTTAAAGAATATGCTTTTGAAAGTTTGGAAATTGAGATGGCTCTTTCTTATTAGATTTCAAGAGTATTAGGGTTCATTTCTATATTTTAGTCTAATGTAATATTAGCCAAATATGTTCTTTTTCAATTTAGTTTTAATCAAGTTCTGGAAGACCATTTTCATCTAGCCCCATTGGCACTGTTAAGGCAGATATTTTATTTCCATTGTCAACTCTCTGCTCTGGCTTCTGTGGACCAGCCCCTTGGAATCACAGCACAGTGATGTCCTGCATTCGTTTGCCCAGGCATTGTTTCAGAATGCAAAAATAATACCATGCAGTACAGAAAGATTTTTTATTACTCTCCACAGGGTTAAGGTAGGGAGGGAATCTAAAAAGCCTCAAAATCATTACTGTACTTTAAAGAATATGGCCTTGATACCTGTGTTATCTTTATTTAATTTTATTTCCACCATACTTAACGGTTTACAATGCAAACACATAGGATTTGCATTTGTCCCTCTAATTATTCAGTAGAATAATTGGCACTTGTTTTTATAATTATTGCTGGAAGAAACATTTTTTTTTAGTTATTTTTTAAAGGCTTTATGGTGGAAAAAAAACAACATATATTCTTCAGCTCACCATAGACTTTGTCAGTTAATACTACCAGTTTGTTAAAGATACTCATTGAATACTCCTTTAAGGTGGTAGGAAGTAGGAGATAGACCCCTTATCCTGAATGAAGTTACAATGCAAAACAGAGGATAAGATCAAAATCCTAATAATAACAATCACTCTGTGCCCGGGTAGCATTAGGTTTTTTATTGATCTTTCTCATCTGCATATCCACTTTGTAATGGAGGTTGTACAATTATCCTCACTTTTTCTGGTAAAGGGAAAGTTAAATAACGTGTTTTAAGTTTGAGTTTCATATGTAAGAAGTGAGTGAACCAGACATTTGATCCTTTATCTATCTGACCCCAAAACCCATCTGCCCCTCCCTCCATTCCAATATGTTTGAGTGATATAAACATGCACACAGCTGGTCGGGATGAATCTTGACAAAGTCTTGACCGAATTTTTCTTATGACTCTGCAGTGGAACCCTCAGATGGATCCAGTTTAGTGTGTTCAGATAGAATTTGTTGTACGGGATATAAATCTGTCCCAACAAGATAGGGCTTTCATTTGTAAGGAGAAGGTGGGATAAACAAACAAACAAAAAAACCCAACAAACAAACAGTGAAAAGACCACCTATGGTTCCAGTTGTCCATCCCGATCCTAATACTGAAGTATAATTGGAACCACGCTACCGGTAACAGTTACCACCACAGCTTCACGTTGTAGAACATGTCATGCTGGCCTGGGTGGCAACTTAGGGATACTCATTCGAGAGATGAAGAGGATGCTGTTGTTCATTTTTACTGTGTTGTGGTTGTCTTTTAAAATACATGAGCGTGAATGATGTTTCTGTAGTGTATGTGTGTGTATGTGTGTGTGTGTTTAAATCACAAAGAATCTTGTTGGATACAGTTATGGTTGAGATAAGAATGCATGCAAACCAGTTGCTGCTGAGCAAGAATGGAATTTCTGAGCTGTTTGCAGGTCCCTACTACATAGTTATGCATTCTAGTACGGCCTGTCTCCTCATGGTTTACATTCCTACGTTATGTTACCTGTCCTCAGTGCCATATGCTGGTGACTTTTCAGGTCCAGAAGGTTCTGCTTTCCTCAGTGGGAGATGGAGTTTTGTCTCCTTTGTATAGGTTGAGGCTTGTAACTTCTCCTGGTGCCCTGGGATTCTTTTCTCGTTAAAGGCCGAGGAAGAGTGGGGAGAGTTTCAGCTATGGCTTCTTACCCCAGCCCTGATTCCTGCAGCAGGCCACTGGGCTCTCACTCGGCATTCCTTGCTTTCTCCTGGGTTTCTGGCCAGTCCTGACATCATTGTAATATAGTTTTCTGTGTTTAATATTTCTTAGACTTGGTTTCCCATTGCAAGCATGGAAGAAACCCTAATGCATGAGTTTCAGAGGAGAAGGTAGCAGTCTGAACCTGCTGTGTGGCTCCATCAGCAAGTGTGAGTATTAACGTTAGAGCTGTCAGGACTTGTGAACACTAATGGAGCCTGACGGGGGACAGACTGAGGTCAGAGACAGCGTGACCTTGATTGAATGTTTCTGGTGGCTTTGCTGCCCAAGCAAGTGAGTGCAAACCATGGAGCCGAGAGGGGTTGCTGGAGATTCGTTTGTTTACTTAAAGGGAAGGCAGTGGGCACCAACTCAGTGCCAAGCATTTTCCTAGGTGTTAGCAGGGAAAGGTGGGCTCTGCCCAGTTGCAGCTGAGAGCACCCTTTCTCTGCCTCCCTGTACTGAGCCCTTCTCTGATATTAGCCCCCAATAATCGTCTGTGCTAGTGTTTATTGGTAGATGACCTATCTCCTAGCCCATTCCACAGTCTCAGAGTTCTTTTCCTCAAAGCATTGGTATTTTTTTATTCCTTTCTTCTGCAAAATTTTCTGCTTGGCTAGTTTTCAAGCCCAAGTTATTCTTATTCAGTCCTCAGTGGAATAGAGAGACTTTAAGGGTTTGAACATTCTCCCTCTCTGCTAGAGTCACAATATTAAAGCCATAATCATTTTAAACAGAAGACATTGCCTTCTTTCATCCACCTGGGTGGTACAGCAAGGTCCCTTTATAATATTGGCATAAGGACACAGTGTTTTGAAACAGGCCCCTGGCACTACCTCGTGCAGGCTGAAGGTTTCAGAGATGAGATTGTCTCTTTTGGTTAGAATCAGTTCCATGATGACAGACCTGACTATATGTCTGTTTTATTCTTTTTAATCTCAGAAAGTTAGTTTCTTTCCTGCACCTTGGCTAGGGAAAGTGAGCCCAAAGGTTGTGCCCTGGGAGTGTGGCATCTGGGAGCCATAGCAGGTTCTCTTTCTGTCTTGTCATCTCTGTTACTTTCTTCTTGCTACGTAGTGAGCTTTACTTAACATGAGGGTTAAGTCACCAACAATTTCTATCTTCTCGTTTATTTTCAAAGTCTATAATTTAGCAGTATGGAATGGAGTGGGCATAAGGATTTGAGATCTTGAAATGTGTCAACTTTATACAAGTAGGTTTTCTTTTACCCAGGAAACCCAATAAGCGATGTTTGCTTGGGGATGCTCGCCTTCACGAAGAACTACTGTTGTGCTCTGAGTTCCTTTATTTTCCCTCTTAGTTTTAGCAGAACAAATAGGAGAGAGCCTGATTAAAATGGTGAATAGGAAAGGTAGTATCTGTCATTAGCCATGTGATTGCCCCTATTTCCCACCATTCCCTACTCATGAGGAATGAAGAGTGTGGTGCAGGAGCTGACTTCTAACAGGTGGCAAGAAGATTCCCAAGAAAAGTGACTGTTCTGGAATTGACTCTGGATTTTTATCTGACCTGAACTTGAGTTTTCTAGAGGAATACATTCTATAATGATTTGTAACAGAAAATTGTTTGTGATTGTATGGTACTTAATTTTGAGGGACATTAATTTTTACTAGTGGTGTGTCAGGGGTAGGGGCAACTTAGCAAGGAAACTTGTTTGGCCAAAGCAATACTTACATATGTTTATTTTAAGATGGTAATGCACATGTGCGCTAGTCCTTACTGCTCTCTAGTACTTCCACCTAGTCCAATTCACATTTTTGTTTTACCTCTCTGGCTCCCGGAGGTATTTAGATTTATTACCTTGAACTTCTACTCTCCAGTAATAGTCTCCTCTTAGTTTTCCTAATAGAGCCAACACGTTTTTAAATTTTGGGAGCCTGAGTAAAGTTGAGCAGAGGAGCATTGTTCCCCTTCTGCTTCTCAAGTCTGTGACCTCCCTTCTTGAGTAGGCTCCCAAATTCTTCTGGGAGCTAGAGGGTAAGAAATTACACCCATAGCTGCAGTAGTATTTGGGGAATGCAGAAATGAGCCAGGATGTGTGTTGTCATAGTTGCGAGGCTGACATGGCACAGTGTCCCCTGGAGGAGAAATCCATGACAGCCAAGCAAACATCTAGAAATGGGGAGTTTGTGGCATAAACAAAAAGGGCCATAGCTGCTTGGAATTAGAGAAAAAATCACCGTAGGTAGAAGAATGATATGAGGAAGACTTGAGATAAGTCTAGAGCAGTGATTCCCAACCTTTTTGGCCATGCTCCACCTGAGTATCTCTAAAGTCTTGATGCCTACCCCCCATGACAAATAATTCTCATTATTCAAAAAAGTGAACTCCTATTCATGTGGGGAAAGCCTAAAAGGCCATTAACTTGGTCTAAATAAGCTTCCAAAGAACATGGCATTCATGAAAGAGAGAAATAAAAGAGGGAAAGGACAGTTGAAGTACTGAGGAAGAAATCACTAAGAAATTGTTAAAATAATAATAATATGAATGATGTGAAAAATAGCAAATAAAGTTTCAAAACATAATAGAGAACTGGGATGCGTAAGTATGTCACAATACATATTTATATACTCTATATGAGTCCGCTTAGAACCATAAGAAATGCAAAAAATTCACTGTTAATAACTCATTCTCCAATTGCCCCCCTTAAAAATCAAATTGCCTCCCTGTGGGATGTGTGCCCCACGTTGGGAACCACTGGTCATAAGGTTGTTAAAAATCTGAAATCACCTGAAAGAGAAACTAGCACAGGAGGCAAAGGAGCTCTTCTTGTCCCACTGGTGCCACCAACCTTGCCTGTGACTCTGCTTCGTGAGTGGCAGCACCTCCCTCGTGCTGTTTCTTATCACTGAAATCGAATTGGATAAATCAGTGGTTTTTCTTTTTAATATTTTTAAGCCAGTGATACCTTTCATCAAATGAAATCTCCCCCCGAACTGTAAAATAAGGGGAAGCGGGGCCCTCCCTTCTGCCCTTGGCTCTTTCCTCACATCGCCAAGGCTCAAGGGGCGCAGCTTTCAAATCACCACATCAGGCTGTCTCTGTGGCTCCTTCTGGGTTCACGTGCTGTGATTTATAGGAGCCGCGTTGAGTGACAGATTAGGTGTCCAGACTTTGATAAGGAAGGGAGGCTGACCTTGACACAGTTTGCTGTATGCCTGCTTTAAAGTTGTTGTGGATTTATCAGACATGTGCGTACCTGAAGATCTTAAACTACTGAATATTCCATTTCTCTCTGCACACACATCTGATTCTATGAAGATATTAGGGACGCTCCGAATGAGTAATCACTGGAAAGAAGTGGAATCTGGATGTATCTATCCCGGGTTATACTAGTCGCTGTGAATGAGAAGCCGATCCTGGCACTTTTTGTTACTCAGTAAATATTACATGGGATGGCTGACTGGCAGGACAACAGAAGGAGGAAAAAAGTGGTGTGTTCAGGTATACATTTTACAAGATTAGCATCATCTCGACAGAGGTGGGTATGTCCTGTGTGTAGCTTGGAGGCCTCATAGACCGACCACCCACCTCTACATCCAGATGCCATAATGAACTTAACTATTCTTCTGTCAACTTGAAGGACATCTTGGACCATGCCAGTTCTTGTCTTTGGAAAACCCAAGTTTTCATTCTCATCTTCAGCTGCCTTTTTTTTTTTTTTTTTTTTTTTTTTTTTTAGAATATTGCCATTGTGACCAGGGAGTGATCCAATCTGTGGATAAACTAATATTTTTCTTGGATAGCAACTGGGAAGATTAAGCATTATAATAATTATTATAATGCAGCTACTGAGTGATTATGAAGTGTTAGAAATTGTAGGTTCATTACATGCAGTATCTTGCTTAATGCTCACCAAACTTTGGGGGTAGTAGTATTATTTTCCTCCTGCTTATCTTTCAGGAAACTGCATTAAAAAAATAGTTGTTAGAGATTATTTGGGTAGACTGTATTTGGAAGCAGGGAACAGGACACTTCAGGGGGACAGCATGACCCTGGTTTAAATCTTGTCATAGCTCAGATGGCAAGCTCAGTTCCTGGAATTCTAAGGAAGCTCCTGGCAGATCTTAGAGAGGCTCATTCATTTCTTCACTTATTCATCAGATACTAGCTGTGTGCCTGCCATTTGGACAGTATTGCACTGAGTACCTTGTGTAAAGCAAAGAACCACAAGCCACGCTTCATGCCTTCAAAGACCTCACAGTTTAGGGGGAGACAAGTCATGTGCAAAGAGCAAAACTTAAAATGGAGTGAAAAATAATTAACACGCGCTGGTTGCTTGTGCTCCATATCACGCATGTGCTTTAGAAGCCTTTTCTCGTTTTACCTTGAAAACATCCTACGGGGGATGCCGTCACTACCCACGTTTGCGAGTGCATGTTAAGAGAACATAAGGACTCCATCCAAGGCTATGCAGCTGACACACGGCAAAGTCTGGAGTCCCCACTCTTGACTCCAGACCACCTCCATGGTTTAATTGTACTAGTTTAAAAACTAATCACAAAGAACAGAAATGGGAGACACGCATCAGAAAATATAAGTAATACCCATAGAAGGAAAGATGAAGAGGGAGAAAGTAATGAGACAGCCAAGATTGAAAGGGAGCTGAGGAAGAAGAGGGAGCAAGGGTAATATCAGATAGGGAGGAGGAAACCAGAGTGGGACATCAGTATTCAAGGGAAGTGATACTTTGAGGGATAGGAATGCCACTGCAGTGTGATCAATAGAGATAAGAATGGAGAAAAAAAGTCTTGGCTTGGCTATTAGGTTATTATGGACATTCCAGGGTAAGCTTTTGGAAGAGAATAGAAACAGAAGCCAGATTTTGTTGGGTAAATACTGGGTAACCATTTGTCTCTAAGTTGCTAATGCAAACATGATAAATAGGCCAGATGTGAGAAGTAGTAGAGAGTGGGGAGGTCTGTGGCAGACTGAAGGTCAGCATTGCCTGATCTTTTAATTTTCCAAAATAAGCTAGAAAACCCAGATATCCAGATTTCTAAATATTGGTTCAATTAAAAAAAAAAATAAAACATTTGAGGGCCAACTAAAATATATCCGTGGGCTGAATTTGGCCTACTACCAGTTGCTAGCCTCTGGAATTCTCTTTTCAGAAGTATAGAAGTGAAATGAGGAAGCATCTCAAAGAAGAAGCAAAAGTCAGGGATGATTTAGGATTGTTGGTGAGGTACATGTGTGTGTATGTGTGTGTGTGTATGTCAAGGGCTGCTTGTTTTCTGTTTTCTTGGGGTAGGGAAACATAAACTCCTAAGGAGGATTAAATAGAGAGAAAGATCCAATATAACCAGAAAGCTGTCTGGTAAAAGAAAGTGCCAGTGGGATGAATGGGATTAAGAGGCCAATTATTAGAAAGAAGAGATGATGCAAAGAGTGATAAGACAGTTAGGAGGGAATGAAGAGAATCTACCTTGAGGTCAGAGGGCACATTATATGCCAAGAGAGGAGTCAAAAGGAGCCTGGAAGCTAGAGAGGAACCTGGAAGAGTTTTGTGTTGAACAGGCCACAGCAAGAATGTGGGACAAGTAGGACTGCAGAGCAGCAGGGAGGACCCAGCTGGCTTTCATTATCCTTTAGATTTTAAGTGAGCATCTATTTATGTGATACCACTAGACGATAACAGATACAGTGCAAGATACAGATTAGAATAAGACTTAATTGCTGCTTCTAAGAGGTTATGGCCTCACCATGGTCTATAGCTCCAACCTGACCCAATGGACGAGTTTCCCACATACTTGCTACCATCATCATATCTGTGAATTAGCTGTGCTATTTTTTGCCATATTTGTGAGTTATCTGTATAATCATTTGTTCAATAGTTTTCTTTAAATCATCTTATGTATGTATTATATGTAGTCTGAGGCAAAAGTAGGTCTACAGTTGTGAATATGCAAAACACAGTTTATTCTTGTATTATTATTTATTAATTGTTGTACTATTTTCCATACAAACCACTGAAACTTACTTTTGCCCCACCCTGTGTAAAAATGAAAAAGAGAAAAGTGGATTTATATGTTATTTGCAACTGTTACATTATACTTTTCAAATATGTATTTTTAAAACATACAAAAAAAATTTGACATTTTGCCAAAAGTTCATCTCCATCCCACCTAAAATAATTTTGTATATCACAAGTAGGACATGTATTATGTCTTGGGAAAGATGGAACTGGTTAGTTGGTTGAGTTCCTTAGGACATTTAAAGCAAAACTTTTTCCATGTGGTCTTGGTTTTTTATTCAGACAGGTCTGAATAAAATGGATACAAGCAGGCATCTTATTGTTTGATGCTATTTGAATACCAAGGAGTTTGGAGCTTGACTGCAGAAACTTCCAAATTAATCTGGTTTGGAAAAAAAATGAAATGCTGTCAAGTAACAGGAGGTTTGTCGGTTGCCCTGTTTACGCTTTTCATATAAAACATAAAGGTTGGCAGATTATAGATGAAAGGTCAGTTCAGCAAAAAAAGAAAATATGTCAGACAATCTCATAACATAGGTGACAGAAAATGGAAGTTGGAAACTACTATTGGATTCTCAGGAAGAGATGAGTTTGTTGGCAGT
Source organism: Murina feae (assembly GCA_004026665.1). Taxonomy (NCBI): domain Eukaryota; kingdom Metazoa; phylum Chordata; class Mammalia; order Chiroptera; family Vespertilionidae; genus Murina; species Murina feae. The sequence goes on from PVJC01003143.1 coordinate 50,158, forward strand.
GTGTAAATTTCATCACGGTTTCTGCGGCTGTTCATTTTGGTGGCTACTTCTTTATGTTGGTCTCCCAATTTGATTTAAAAGACCCCGAGGAGTCCTATCTTCCTGAGGAAGATTTACTTTGTAGCAGTTTTACTTTATTTTTTTAAAAAACTGGTCTGAAGGGGAAACATGTACTTCCTTTTGCCTTGCCTCCCAATCTCACCCTTGCCATCTCTGAACCAAAGCTCTAAAATGGAAAAAGCGGGAAGCCAAGCCCTCTTGCAAGAGCGGTGGTGCATAAAGAAAAGGCTTACGGTGAGTCCATCATCATGAATGATTAAAGAGAAACTGGGCAGCTACAGTGTGACTTGTACAAATACAGTTGCTCAAAGATTCACGCTGGTAGGACCTGCCTTGGAACAGAATACTGTCCAGGAAAACGTTCCAGCCTTGGGAACACAGGTGAACCTGATTGTGTCGTGTTAAACCAGTGAAATCACAGAGCCTTCATATTAGAATTGTGGGGCATCTCACGAATTTCCAGCGTGTGTAGTGCTGGGAATTTGCAGCCTGTTATGTATCTTTCATCTGTATTTTGATTGCAAGGAATTGTGCAAAATATTATCATTATCCGGGTAGTTTACAATATTTGCATTGCACTCCTTATTGCATTATTCTAGTGCAGATTATAAGCTCACGTAAACATGCATTTGAGAGAAGCTTTCTATTTTCCACGAGCTGTCTACCTTGCAAATAACTGAGGCATTGACATTTGGCCAATGTGTTTTCAGTTCCTCCTTTCTCTTATTGTCTGACTCCTTCATCACTCTCTTTAGCCTCCCCATTAGCCTACATGCTGTATATGCAATTTTATTACTGTTAGACGCCTAAAAAAGTGAAAGCCAAAGAAAAACCAGTAGCATTACAAAGCATGTTTTAGCGATCCTAAAAATCCCTTCACTGTTGGCAGATAGGTTTGCAGTGTGCTACTGGGATTGTGGACTTCACAGTGTAATCCCTACAGTTTGCATTGCTGAAATGCATGTGGACCCATGACAAAATTTGCCCTTTCTTCCCCCACCTCCCCCAAAATAGAATTCTCTTCCCCACTAAACTTCATTAATTAAATCATTGACTCTGGCTTGCTGGTGAGGATCAGTTCTATACAAGTGTATCCAGTGTCCTGCTAGTGGTAACTTTCACTCTTCCTGGAATAGCAGGGAACATTCATTTTGTGTTGCACCCAGAAGCCTCGGGAAGCTGGAATTACAGGCACCATTATCCCACCTTTTTTTTTCCTTTCAAAATAAAATGAAACGAGTAGCAGCCCAGTGGTGAGGCTTGAGGAATGGGTAATGAAAACGAATAGAAAGGGCATTAATTTCAGGATGGGGACAGCTGCCCGACACTATCTCCCTTTGGATTTTGGTTCTTATAGCATCACGGTGAGTTATTAATATGTATGATCTGTACTTTATTCAAACGTTATAAATCTATGCAGAAGTCTGGTGTTTGGGTTTTCCTTTATAGCTTTCATTCTTCTTCCCAGAATTATCTCATTTCGATCGAGAAACTTTTGCATAAAAAGCACACACTGAGAACTCCCATTTCCATTCCATAAATATTAAAAGGGGGTTAAGCTTTACAGTTTCTTTTCCCATCCCCAGTGGGTGGAAAGTTAGCCTGCTAATGGGGGAGGGAGAGGCAATATTAATGTTCTTTTTATTCCTGAGTCCAAAGGTAGACTTTAACTTATATATGAAATTGTATTACAGAGTTCCTTTCATTTGTTTAAATTGTGGAGTGCTTGGCTGTGCCACGTTTTTTATATGAAGGATATGTTAAAAATCTAGTGGTTATCTAAGTTGTTAAGAATAGTTGGTTGACATATATTTAATTAAAGTATGGTTGGCATACAATATTATATTGGTCTCGGGCATAAAACATAGTCATTCTATGTCTACATGCCTTACAGTGTGACCTGCTTATTTTTGAGGACTCAACCAAGTCCAGACCTCTTTTAAGGATCATGATTAAAGTGTTTATTTTTTGCTGGATTCATCACCGTGACTCTGCAGCATACAGAAGAGGGAAATGGAACTAGAAAACTTAATGTCTTCTTAGTAGCTTCTTAGCTTCTTAGCAGCTTTCCATTTCCCATTTATTGTCATTTTTGTTAGCATAAAGGAGTAGTCATAAATTTTGGTTCCCATGGAAATGTAAAAGAATGCACGAGCTATTTCATTTGGGCATACTGGCTGCTAATCACGCAATCTCGGCTGTTGTACTTCGTGATGGGAAATGAACGTGCTAATTGGTGCTCTTTTTTTCTTCTTCTTCTTCTTCTTCTTCTTCTTCTTTCAGGAAACCTGCCGTATGAATATAAAATAGTGATTGCCGGGAATCACGAACTGACATTTGATAAGGAATTCATGGCAGACCTCGTTAAACAGGACTACTACCGTTTCCCCTCTGTGTCCAAATTGAAACCAGAGGACTTTGACAACGTTCAGGCCCTCCTGACAAACAGTATTTACTTACAAGACTCGGAGGTAACAGTGAAGGGATTCAGGATATACGGTGCCCCTTGGTAAGTGTCCATTCCAAGAGTCTTGCCCTCTGAATTGCTCATTGCTAAGAAAGCGTGGTGCGTGCAGACTTTGGTGCTTAAGCAAAAAGGATGAGGCTGGAAAGAAACTTCCTTGCTGATTTGCGGACAGAACACCTAGTCTGGCACTGTTCGGAGGGCCGTGTTTATTGTTTGCATTGTGATGCAGATGTCTTTAGGCGAGACCTATGGGAGCTGGGCTTTGGCAGATGTGGGTAAGGCTTACTTGTGCCTCAGTGGGACACAGACGGATTTGAGACAAGGTCCCCATTGTTCCTCTCCATGCAGATTCAGCTACTCTGAACATTCCCTCAGCTTTTGGCCACTCATTTCCCACTCAGTTGATACCTGGAGCACTCATAAAATACCTTGCTTAGACTGGGATTTCTGAACTCTGACTAATATATCACTAACTCTGACGAAGTACAGATTTTGAAGCCCTGCCCACAGAGACTCTGTTTCTCCTTCCTGAAGTGGAGCGCAGGAGTCCGTGTTTTTCAAAAGCAGATGCAGTGGCAGTTAGGAAGTCGCAGGCTGCGAGCTCAGTCCTAGGGTCCTCAGCACTGAGATCTAGAAAGCTGGAAGCAGGGACGTATTCTCTGGGGCCAGTCAAGAAGTGTTTTGACCTTGACTCTATCCATCATCAGTTGTCTGGTTTTGAAGAAGCTGATTGACAGAGTTTGAGCCCCAGTGCCTGCATCTGTAAGGGGGTGAAAATAATACCCACTTTAGAGTGTTATAATGAAGAGTAAATCACGTGACATTTGCAGCGGATTTAGAAGAGTCCCTGGTGTTTCGATTAGGATAATAATTACTGCGTTTCTGGCCTTGGCTCTGCCGCTAAGTATCGCTAGAGTCTTGACCCTTCAGAGCCAGATTTTTCATCTTTAAAATGGGACAGTTCAGATCATCCATATCAAAAAAAGTCTTGGATTTTTATAATTTATGTAATTTTTAAGCGTTCCGTGTGTATATAGAGCAGAAAAATTAATTCTTACCCACCCAATCTGGAGAAGTATTCCAGCCCTGCCCGAGGAATTGCAGGTTAAGGCTGGAAGAGGACAAAGAGAGTACATTCAGATTGACCACCCCATTCAACAGTTTGGTTTGTCCTCGGTAGCATAGAAAGTTGAGACATTTTCTATTTTATTTGGCATCCGAAAGGACTGGTGAGTGGGTACAGGAAGCAAATCCATGTCAAAATCAGCCTGGCAATGATTTTGAACTCTTAACTGGCTCCTTACTATGCATGCCAGGCACTATTCTAAATCCTATTTATATCTAGTATCTCCTTTATTCAAAAGATCTTTCTTTAAGGGATAGGCACTGGTATGGTTCTTATTTGGCAGATGAGAAAACTTGGGCCCAAAAGGGTTAAGTAACTGCTCAAGAATTGCACAGATAGCCCTAACTGGGTTTGCTCAGTGGATAGAGCGTCAGGCTGTGGACTGAAAGGTCCCAGGTTTGATTCCGGTCAAGGGCTTGTCCCTTGGTTGCGGGCACAATCAGTAGGAGGTGTGCAGGAGGCAGCTGATTTATGTTTCTAACTCTCTATCTCTCTCCCTCCCTCTCTGTAAAAAATCAATGAAGTATATTTAAGAAAAAAGAAAAGAATCACACAGATACCAAATGGCAGCCTCCTGATTTGATTCTGATGGCAGGGTACATGGAATGGCTGGGGGTGGGGGGGTGGGGGGGGTGGTCATGTTGTAGGAATTGGAGGTTATTATCTGCAGTGGCTATTCCCAGCTTTCTTGATGTATGTCAATTAATTACTTTACAAGTGAGAAGGTGGTAAAGGGAAAAGAGAATAAACAGCAGAAACTAGTCTTATTAAACAGGAACCTGAAACGGACCCCAGGATAGAGTGGGAGGTTGATATGAGCATTTCTGTGTACAGTAGGAGAGAGAGGGAGACATGACCTCTGACTGACAGAGAAGCTCTGTGTGGAATCCTGGTCATTTATTCAATAAATTCAGATGATTTCAGAAAAATCTTCAAAGGGCACAGAAGATTGAAGGCTACTCCTGAACATGCAGAACTTTCCGAGATCCCTGGGTTGATAGTTGTGGAAGTGATGATAGCAAATAAACTTCCTCCCTCTCTGTGCAGACCCAGACCTGTGTAGCTTCTGGTTTAGCTAAATCAGATTACAGCTGTGATGAATGAGGGAGTGATTTTGGATCTTGGGGCAGATTTTGGAGCATCTTAAGAAATAAAAAACATACCATAGTCATTCAAATATGGATGTGATGACAGGTAATTCATGTTTGGTGGTGGTACAAACGTCGGACAAAGTTTTTATCTGCACTGAATTCATATTATTCAGGGATTTTATTTGAATATTGGAAAAGGTGGTAAAGTCAAGAAAATAGGCACCATTAGCCATCTGAAATGTTGTTCTGAGGTTGGTTTTGTGCATATTTTGTTGGGGTTTCCAGAAAGTTCGAACTGCTTCCTGCCTAGCACCTCACTACAGCAAAGGAGATCTTTACGTGGAATTTGTCTCATCCATAGGAATTGTTGCTACTTTGTCTTTTGATGGAAAATGCAGAGGTTGGTGAAAAGGAAATTTCAGTCTCATCCTATATTTCGAAGGCTTCAGGAATTTGGATCTTATTGTGAAACTATTTTGTCCAAATTAATATTCCCGGGACTGTTGATCATCTGAATACTGACTTAGGGGAAGCTGCCAGCAGCATTTCTGTGCAGGGAGGGAAGATTTTCCCAGATCTCCCATTTACTCAGCTCTGGGGTTTGGGCTGCTTTTCTGCACACCTCCATGCATCTGTTTTCTCATTTCTAAAGTGGGAGGTAGCTACCTGACGTCCCTCGCGCGGTTGTTGGGAAGATAGATGAGTCAATGCATCCTCCGCACGCGGAAGACTTCCTGGCATGGAGTAAGCCTTTGAGAAGCTATTACTGATACAGAGGGGTTGGTGTTTCCAGTCTATTTTGTACCTTTGTCCACTCCATGCAAAGACTATTGCACTAGGAGTCAGATGGGGTGGGTTCTAGCCTCTGCTGATTGGGTGACAAGGTGAATCTCTTAACTTCTCTCTTGTCAAAAAACAGGGGTAATGGGTTCTGCACTAGTCTCTTCCTGTGCCACTCACTGTTAATGTCACCAAAGACAGAATCTTCAAAGTCGGGATTTCACAGGAATGCTTTGTTATATACATATCTTATATACATTTTTTAACCTCTTGCACTGTTAAGAATTCAGCTAGAAGATAAGTTACCACTTTTCTCGCTTCAGAAGTTAGGTTTTTCCTTCCCTGAGATTCTCCCATTGGTGAATGCTTGCTTAGTAACCCATTAGGTATTGTAACCCATCCCCACCCCCCAAACTATGGGCACAGGTTTACATTTGATTTACATGCCTTTCCAATGACTTTTCTTTTTGGAGGAAATATTAAGTTCTCCGATTTGCTGATTTGCTAGTGGTACTAATCGGTAAAACAGAAATAAAAATAAGAACCGAAATACTAAAGATTTCCATCCTGTCGTGGGTTTCTCAAAAGTAATTGCCATCTGACCAGGAAGATAGCTATGACTCATGTATCTAAAAAATGTGACTTGGTCTCCTACCGAAAAGGAATATTAGTCCACACTCATTAGGTGCTTACAGCTTGTAATATTACAAGTTATAAACATGTAATGAGAGCTTTTTAAAGATCAGGAAGGATGAAAGCAGTATCTCCTAATTTACCATGTAGTAGGAACATGTATGTGGAAAATAACAGGCAACTGCGGTGCTTTCACGTGTGTTTACAGTTGGAGTGCACTGTGGTACTCCTTAGATACCCAAGGGAGGCAGTTTGGATATGCTTTGTTGGGTCTGGGGAAATTCAGTGGCCCACACTGAATATGTTGTAAATGGGGTGACTTGTCCAGAGAGAAAGGTGCTTCCCTGGAAAGAGGATGGAAGTTGATGCCTTCCTGGGGACAGCCCTGCCTCAAGAGGCCTTTTGACAGCTTCTTAGAGCTTCTGTCTGTTTTCCTTCACCATCTCGTTATCCCAGGAATCTTAAAGGAGGGGATCAGGCAGGATGTGCTGTCATCTTGGGAGCTGCAGTTCAGCCACACCTTTTCTTACCTTCTCCTATTATGTTTTTCTCCGCCCCCTTGGGGGACAGAAGAAGAGGGTCTGTGTTGCCTACAGCGAGGGCCCCCTAGGACTGTGCTGTCCCCACAGGAAAGCTTGTGGGTTTCTTGTACCCCTCGTGTTGACTTTCTGCCGCCAAGATGCTTCCTGATTTCCTCTTTATGATCACTCAGCTCTGTAACGTCTTTTCCAAAAGCTGAGGATGGTTAGAAAGCGGAGACAACACTCTAATCTGTCCAGCATTAGCCACTGTGGTAACAAACTGCTCGTCTGGCCAGGGTAGAGGGACAGTGACATTTTTGAATCACTTTTTGTATTTTTAGTTACTGATCTGTGCAGCCAGCATAGTGCAAGCAAGTTTTGGTAAACTCACTTGTGAAACTTAGCATTTAAACACTCACTGGCCCCTTCCTTTTCTTTCTGATTTCAACTGCTCTTTGTTCCTAAGGTACTGTTTAGAGAAAAAAAAAATCCAGGTGCTAATTGATCAGCAGCCCATTTACAAAAAGTAGAGTCTATATTGCTCTGAGCAGAGTGGTTGTGGGGTTGAGCAGCAGCCTGCATCTCGGTCCCCTCTTCCAGGGCAATGCAGAGCTGGTCCCTTGTGGCTTTTAATGAATATGAGTGGGGCTTTCCGATGTGCAGGAATTTGATCTCTGGGCTGACCAAGGGGTCAGGAACAAAGAGCACACTTTTTCATGTTAGAGTAGACCCAGGTGTAATTTGTCAGATTTAGTAACTGTGGAGGAACTGCCTTAACTTCTGCAGCAGGAAAATTAGATCTGGGGCCTAGGCAGCGTCATCCTAAAACGGCTGAAATGGCAAGAGAAAGTTGCATTTTCAAGGAAAGTGTGAGTAGGACCCGCCTCCCTGCCCTTACTTCCTCCCATTTAGGATCATAAACATGTTGAGTTCATTTATTCATTGAGATGTAATTTTTTCAGCATTTTTCAAAGTGGGAGCTCAGTGTTGATTCCACTCTGCGGCATTGGTAATTGTGCTTGCATACCAACAGCCGCAAGGCTGCTCATGTTTCCTTGTTCTGTTCAGCGCAAGAGTGCTTTATGTTTACCCCGTCAGAAAAGCATCGGATGTTTTAATTTCCAATTAAAAGTTTTGTAATGCATCATGTACTTTGATGACAGTCTTCAAGATCTCAAAATAGCAAACAAATTAACAGTAGATATTGAGTGAGAGGACTTGAAAACCAATTGGCAGCTCATGTGATAGGATTCAGATTTGGGGATGGTGGAGTGGGCTCATTCATTTTATGATCGCAGTCATACTTTGTCATTAACTGGGCCAAAAAAAGAAGGAGAAGAAGGAGGAGGAGGAGGAGGAAAAATAAAGAAACATCTCCATATTCAGCAGGACAGCCCTTTCACACTAAAGAACCAGAACTACACGCGCAATGTTCGTTCTGTACCACGTTCTCAGGATTCCGGCTTTTATTCAGGAGGGTTCAGAAAGGTATTGGCACAGAAAAAGGTCTATGTGTTGTGAGTGTGTGTGTGTGTGTGCGCGCGCGCACTAAACAAATATGCACTCCGCTTTTACATGATTCTGTTTAAAGGCCCAGGCTAGCATTTCATTTTTCTTGGCTCAGAGCCCACAGACTCTCCCATAATGAAACCGATGGTCAGGCCTATCCTGCTCTAAAGTTTCAGGCTCTATTTACATTTTTTGCCTGTTTCAGAATACAGCTGACTGCTCTTAAAGCCGCCTGGGGTCCGATTCACTTCTGGTTTGACAACTGCCCTGTTTATTTGAAAAAGGAGGAAGCAAAGCCGATCCCTTTGCTCCCTACCTCCCACTGATGGCCGTGTCAGTATCTACCATTTCGAAAGGTGGTGTATGCATACCTTGTGAAGCCACCTCCTATCTACGTTTCCTCCCACTCTGTCCGAACCTGGGAGGCCCGTCCTCTGCCTTTCTCTGACGTGTCGGTGATGGCTGTATAGACAGATGGGGCATAGAAGTGTTGGCGTGCGTATCAGCCATTGGCATACCTTAAGTTTTTGCCTGTGTATTCTGAGACAAAATCAATCAGCAGACAACGATAATAAACTGACATTTGGATGGTATTTTTCACTCAAAGTTTTTACATGTTTCACATTTGGGCTTCACAATCATCCTAAATAATTAAAATTTAACTAGAAAAACAATTTCTAAACAATCAAAATCAGCAGAGCATGTATTGAAAGCAACAATAACCCGCATTTACAAGTGTTTATAGGTCTCCTTGGCATTGTCCCATTTTGACGTAGGAGATCGAGATAGAGTTTTTAACAGAGAAGGTGACATGCCCAAAGTCATGGAGTTAGTTTGGGGAGAAGTGGGGCTAGAATCCCGAGTTCCTTTGCTGAGTTCTTTAGACTAAACCAGGGTATTCTAATAACTGCTGATGTCCCTCTGCTCCTTGACCTGAGGCAACGCAGGAAGTAGCCACTTAGAGCTCTTGGCTGTGTCCATCTAGTGACAAAAACGGCAGACAGAAGTCCAAGCCAGAGCGCTTCAGGAGCTCTCAGGACCTGGTGATAAGGTGCGTGCAGGGGGAAATAGGAATGTGGAGGTGACGGAATCAAAGGATGATCCATTATTTCTTACATGGTGTGCTCTGGAAACTAGGGTTTCAAAAATGAAAAATCTACTTTTTCTAAGACCTGGGCCAGGTGTTTCTACTTCATAGAGACAGATTCCGTTTGCTTTGCACACCCATCGGGGGCAGGTGTGAGGTGCATGTGGCTTTTTACCTCCCAGGAACCAAGTAGCAGGTGAGAGAGACAGCAGCCCTGGGCATATGCACAGAGAAGAAAGTGCTGGCCACGTGCCCCCACTGAAGTCAGGCCTGGCGAGAGTCCAGACACCAGGGCACAGAGAAGGCCTGGACCTTCATGTTGAGACCCACCTGGCTGGTTGCTGGGTGTTCTTTCATCCTCTCATGTTAAACTGACAGCTTTTCTTCTTTAAAAAAATATTTATTTTTCATATTATTACAGTTGTTCCTCTTTTTTCCCCTCCTCCCAGTTCGCACCCCGCCCTCTGCCCTTACCACCCCCCCCCACTGTCCTCATCCATAGGTGTACGATTTTTGTCCAGTTTCTTCCCTTACCCCCAACATCCCTTTCCCCCTAAGAATTGTCAGTCCACTCCCTTTCTATGCCTCTGATTCTATTCTATTCACCAGTTTATTCTATTCATCAGATTTTTTATTCACTTGATTTTTAGATTCACTTGTTGATAGATATGTATTTGTTGTTCATAATTTTTATCTTTACCTTTTCTTCTTTTTCCTCTTCTCAAAGGATACCTTTCAGCATTTCATATAATACTGGTTGGGTGGTGATGAACTCTTTTAGCTTTTTCTTGTCTGTGAAGCTCTTTATCTGACCTTCAATTCTGAATGATAGCTTTGCTGGGTAAAGTAATCTTGGTTGTAGGTTCTTGCTATTCATCACTTTGAATATTTCTTGCTACTTCCTTCTAGCTTGCAAAGTTTCTGTTGAGAAATCAGCTGACAGCCGTATGGGTACTCCCTTGTAGATAACTAACTGTTTTTTCTCTTGTTGCATTTAAGATTCTCTCTTTGTCTTTTGCCCTTGGCATTTTAATTATGATGTGTCTTGGTGTGGTCCTCCTTGGCTTTCTTTGGTTTGGGGTTCTCTGTGCTTCATGGATTTATAAGTCCATTTCTTTCACCAGGTAGGGGAAGTTTTCTGTCATTATTTCTTCAAATAGGTATTCAATATCTTGCTCTCTCTCTTCTTCTGGCACCCTCATAATTCTGATGTTGGTACGCTTGAAGTTGTCCAGAGACTCCTTACACTGTCTTCATATTTTTGGATTCTTTTTTCTTTTGGCTTTTCCGGCTGGGTGGGTTTTGCTTCTTCATATTTCATATCTTTGACTTGATCCTTGCGATCCTCTCATCTGTTGTCGGATCTCTGTATACTATTCTTTATTTCAGTCAATGTATGCTTAATTTCTAGCTGGTCCTTTTTCATATCCTCAAGGGTCTCACTAAATTTATCAGCAGTGTCTAGAATATTCTTGAAAAGCCTTATAACCGTGGATTTGAACTCTATATCTAGTTGTTTGCTTTCTTCCATTTCTGTCATTTGTGGCCTGTTTCTTTGTCTCCACATTTTGACTGCTTCCCTGCGTTGACAGAGTGGCTTTAATCAGCTGTGTCTATGGTGGGAGAACTTCTATGCTGGAGACACCCTTATGGGGCAAGACTTGCTTCAGTGGGGCTTTGGTGCTCACTGAGTCTGCCCCCTGAGTGTGTTCCTTTTGGATCTGAGGAGTTATAATCTGGGTGGTCCTGCTCTGACCACTGGGTACACTGGCTCTTGGATCTCTAAGGAGATACTATTTTAGCTTCTGCCTGAGGCTACTCAGCCTTTTATATGCAAAAGCCTCTGCAAGCAGCTTGGGTGGGGCAGGGTCTCGGGGAATCAACAGGGTGGAGCAAACACTCTGGCTGATTGTCAGCCCTTCCCTAAGAGGCACCAGGTCTCAGTGTCCCTCAGTACCGCTAAGAGAAAGCCTCCTGATGCCAGACAGTCCAGCTTCTCCCCATGTGAGTCTGGGTCCCCAGAAACTCACCCAGACCTGGAGTTCAGAGCCATTGGGAGCTTGTGACTCCTTCCGGATTAAAAAAGACAGCTGTGTCCTCAGTTGCCAGCCCTTTCCTTGAGCCCTTTTCACGTGCCTGCGTACCTCTGCACTTTACTTCCGCACCTCCTCTGAGTCTCAGTCTCTTTCTAGTTGTAGAATTTCCACTCACCCAGCCTTCCTGTAGGTCTGGGTGGTGTCTGTTTTTTCTTTTTGTTACGGTTTTGAAATGGTTGTGTGAGGCAGCAATTCCAGGTGTTTACCTATGCCACCGTCGTGGTTTTCCTGACAGCTTTCTTTTTAACCCAGAGCTGCTGCTGGTAAATGGAAGGGATTCTACAGTGGCTATAAGCTCCATAAGGGCAGAAATCCTGTTGGCTTTGTTCTCTAGGCATACCCTAGACTAGCCCAGTGCTGACACAGAGTGGATGCTAAGTCCATATCTGCCGAATGAATGAATAAGGGTGGTGGCAATAGAGATGTGCCCGTGATTGATGGACTGAAGGTCTACACAGATGAGACACCCAGTTACAAAAGGAAAGAAAGTATTTCCAATACAAAATCTAGCATAGCCACCAATTTACAAGGAGGACTGGAGATGGTAGAATGAAATGGAATCAAACAGAGTGCTAAATTATATTCATGAGCTTCATGAACATATCTAGATCCTTCCTGGGCATTCATCAATACAGAAAGCATAGCAGCATCTCTCCAGGTGTGCAATTTTAGTCAAGGTGAAGAATGGGAGTAGTTGGACAAACTTAACTTGAAAGCAGTTAGGGTTTTCAAAGGAAGGCTCCAACCATAGCTTTAGGCTCTTCATTGTCATCTTTTTCTCTCAGGTGCCTTATCTCTAGGTTGTGAGCAGTGTGGAAGTCTCCATTAGAGTTAGAGACTGCCTCTCCAAGCTGTGGTAAAGGAAGTCAGCATGAGCGGTGAGTTTGGTAGGAAGCTAGACCAGATGAGCCCTCAGTAAGTCTTTTGGACATTAGAAACCAGTTATCAAATATTTAATATTCTCTTTTTGCAACAGTGGAATTCTCAGTGGTTGAATTCTTAAACTGAAGTCATGTAAATTCTGTGCCATTTATTTTCAAGCTGTTTGGCAAACATGGATTTCTCACTTATACTCAGAACACAAAGTGTAGTGTGAATTTATCCAGGTGTTACCATATAGGGAGTCTTTTGGGACTCCATTTACAGTCTTGACCAATCTTTACCAGGTTCCCATACACTGCTGTTGCTTGGCCTTCCAGGGGCACACCTCTCCCCTATAGCTCAGATATTCTCACAAGTGAGTTCAGGAAACTACACGAGTTCCTTTAAGTCACTTACCTTGTTATTTCATTTCCCTGAAAATTCATCTGTCAAATGGATTTGCAAATAATAATTACTATGTATTGAGCATCACCCACATACAGGTACTTCATATAATGTTGTTTCGAAGCCTCACAGCAACCCTATGGAGAAGGTAATTTTACAAACCCCACATGGGGCATGATAAAATTGGTTACGGAAGTTAAATAACTTACCCAAGGATGCTCATTTCCCAAGAAGTTCAACCCCACAGCCTTTTTTCTTCTTCTTTTTCTTTTTTTACTATTCAGTATATATTTCATGGAATTAAAATGTAATGATGGTGCTAACATTCTGGCACTCAGGAAATTCTCAGTAAGTTTTATTTTCTTCCCTGAAAAGTAGCAATTGTGTAGTTTTGTAATGGCTAGGTTTTTTGTTTGCTTTTGTTTTGTTTTGTAATCCTCACCCCAGGACATGTTCATTAATTTTGGAGAGAAAGAAAGGGAGAGAGAGAGAGAGAGAAGAGAAAGAGAGAGAGAGAGGAGAGAGAACAAGAGAGGAAGAGAAGAATATCAGTGTGAGAAAGAAACATTGATCATTTGCCTCCGAGATGTACCCCTACCAGAGATTGAACCCAAAACCTAGTTATTGCCTTGACTGGAAATCAAATCTGTAGCCTTTTTGGTGTATGAGATGATGTTCCAACCAACTGAGCCACAGATCAGGGCTGTTTATTTTTCTTTTGCTTTTAATCTTTATTGTTCAGATTTTTTTCCCCCATAGCTCCCCTCCACCCGGTTCCCACCCTATCCCATGCCCTTACCCCTCCCCCACTGTCCTTGTCCGTAAGTGTAAGATTTTTATCTAATCACTTCCCATACCCACCACACCTCCTTTGCCCCGAGAATTGTCAGTCCAGTCCCTTTCTATGCCCCTGATTCTATAATATTCACCAGTTTATTCTGTTCATTACATTTTTTATTCACTTGATTTTTAGATTCACTTGTTGATAGATATGTATTTGTTGTCACTTTGTTGTTCATAATTTTTTTCTTTACCTTTTTCTTCTTCCTCTCCTTAAAGATTACCCTTCAGCATTTCATACAATCCTGGTTTGGTGGTGATGAACTCCTTTAGCTTTTTCTTGTCTGTGAAACTCTTTATCTGACCTTCAATTCTGAATGATAGCTTTGCTGGGTAGAGTAATCTTGGTTGTAGGTTCTTGCTATTCATCACTTTGAATATTTCTTGCCACTTCCTTCTAGCTTGCAAAGTTTCTGTTGAGAAATCAGCTGACAGCTGTATGGGTATTCCCTTGTAGGTAACTGTTTTTTCTCTTGTTGCATTTAAGATTCTCTCTTTGTCTTTTGCCCTGGGCATTTTAATTATGATGTGTCTTGGTGTGGTCCTCCTTGGCTTTCTTTTGTTTGGGGTTCTCTGTGCTTCATGGACTTATAAGTCCATTTCTTTCACCAGGTGAGGGAAGTTTTCTGTCATTATTTCTTCAAATAGGTATTCAATATCTTGCTCTTTCTCTTCTTCTGGCACCCCCATAATTTGGATGTTGGTACACTTGAAGTTGTTTCCAAGGCTCCTTACACTGTCTTCATATTTTTGGATTCTTTTTTCTTTTTGCTTTTCCAGTTAGGTGTTTTTTGCTTCTTCATATTTTAAATCTTTGACTTGATTCTTGGGATCCTCTTCTGTTAGATCTCTGTATGTTATTCTTTATTTCAGTCAGTGTATACTTAATTTCTGATTGGTTCTTTTTCATATCCTTGAGGGTCTCACTAAATTTCTCAAAGGTTTCTAGAAGATTCTTGAGTATCCTTATAACCATGGTTTTGAATTCTATATCCTCTTTGTTTGGGGTTTGGAAGTGCCTGGATGAGGCCCAGCTGTGAAGCAATGCAGGCTGCTGCTGCTGGGCCTTAGGCCTTTTTTTGGAAGCTTTGGAGCTCTCTGACCCACCTGTACTTTGTTAGGTTTTAGGTTGCAAAAGGACAGGCCATTCATATGCAAAATCCACTGCCCATAGCTTGGGTGGGGTTGTAAATTGGGTGGGGCGAGGTCTCAGGGAATCACCAGGGCAGAGTAAACAGCAATGGCTACCAGTCTGCCCTGCGCCAGAGAGGTCCTTGTGTCTCTGTGTCCTACGGTCCCGTGCAGGAACAGTGATCACTGTGAGCACCTCTGAGAGAAAGCGCCCTCATGTTCTGGCCCGATGCCAGACATTCCAGATTCTCCCAGGAGGAGACTGGGTCCTCAGAGTCTCACCCAGAACTGGAGTTCAGAGTAATCGGGAGCTTGCATATCCCTCCCGATTGAAAAAAAAACAGAAGTATACCCAGTTGCCCGCCTGTTTCATGCACACCTCCGCACCTTCGCACCTCCTACCGGTCTCAATGTGCTTTTTTCTTTCCTTCTAGTTGTAGAACTTCCACTCAGCCAGCTTTCCCATGGTTCTGGATGATATTTGTTTTGTTTTTTAGTTGTAGTTTTGATGTGGTTGTGAGAGACAGCAAGTACAGGTGTTTACCTAATGCTGCTATCTTGGTTGTCTCTGTTTTTCTTTTTTTATTATGGTATACCAGTGTAGAAGGGGAGAATGAAAAGGAGCAGAAATGAGTTGAATAGAAAACTTAGTCTAAGAAAATGGTTACCCCTATTTGTGTGTGTATGAGAAAGAGAGAGAATTTTTAAAAGCAATTGTTGTAGAGTTTCTTTACACAGCAAGTTGCTTATGATCTGGATAACTGCAAATCCTTTAAGGAAGGAACTCCTTATATCAGCTGCACTAAGTCAAAAGACATGGAAGAGTGAATGGTTGTCTGTTAAATGAAGACATATGGGCATTTTTAAGGTCACTTACATGAGTATCATTTTGAATATATCAGTAACACTTGGTACTGTGTTTTCACCCAAGAAAAACAAAGGTAATGTTGGATGGGGACTATAAATTGAATGTGGAATGTTCCATGAGGACTGCCTTCACAGGAAATTAGTGACAAATTTGACAGCTTCTGCATTAGTAGAATGTGTCTACATTCTGTAAAATGCAGAAAAGATGAATTACAAATCTGCATTAATTCAGGAAAGGACATAAGTTTTGCTCATATATTAGGAAAGATCAGCTTAGTTAAAGTGCAAATACAGTTACTATGACTAGTAATGTCCAAGTATGAAATTTTCAGTGAAAAATGAAAAGTCAACAAAGAGAAGCATTTGGTATATAAAAGGGAAATTAGAGAAAATAGTAAGAACTAGCTGGTGTAAATAAGATCCCTCCCAGAATACAACTTCCCAAGACAGCATTTGAAGGTGCTGGTGATATTTATTGGGTAATTTAGATACTTTCAGGTCTAAATGTCTGGCATGCGGGTTTAGGATAGTTCACATTTTTTAAAAAGTGGTGCTAAAATTTCATATGAACTCCTAGTAAATCAACACTGAAGACTAAGTAAAAACCAATACTGTGTTTGCAAGGGTAAAAAAAAATAGTCCAGATTAGGCACGCTGGTTTTCCATTTTTTCCCTAAAATTGGCTATACATTTTTTTTTTGACATACTGTGTACAAAATGATTGCACTTAAGACTAAGTGGCTCTGATGCCTGCCTGGCTTCATAACTGGAGATTACTCTATTTTTTTCTCATTACATTTCAAGCTACTGTATATATTGAAATTATGGAACATATTCAATCTGAACACTGAATCCAATAAGATGTTTTTGAGTTTTCATGCCACACAAGGCTTTGTGAGTAATGGGAAGTGGCTCGGAGTATCGAATATCCTGATTCTAAAAAGAGGATTATGGAAGACAAGACAAGTTTTAGGTGGTGGGAAAGGGGGGGTAAGGGGGGAGATTTTTATTGCATTCATGATTTAAAAGTCTAATCCCCATTTCATTAGCCATCATCATCTGGCCTCTGTTTTTGTTTCGAATAAAGAATCAGTAGAAAACACCTTCTTGCTTTGATCTTCTCAGAATAAACAAAAGATGCTAGACTAAAACCTAAGCACAAACTGATAATGGCAAAACTAATGGCCACTTCGTTACACTTTTTTTTTTTTTACTTCTTAACTTTTGGTGTTATGACTTAAGGAAAAAAAAATACTGTGGAAAAGGAATTTCAGAAGCTCCATTTGTGTGGTTTGCTTTTATATTGTTTACATAAATTAATACAGAGAAAGCATGAAAGAATGAGGGTTTTAGGCTACGCTTACAATCGATGCCTCAGTTAGTGTACATTCCTCATGCTTCTCTCTCTTTGTTTTTCCCCACGTGAAACAGCAAAGATTAGTTTATTTTCTAATCCAAATTCAGCCTCTTCTTTAAAAAGATATACTTCTGCAAGGAGAAGAATTTACCTTCATGGTCCAGCAGCATGAGTAGGAAAAACGGGAGGAAACCTAAGGAGCGTGTGGCCTTCACCTCTGTGCTTTTAAATAGCTCTTTCCGAAGACAAGTTCTGTATAGTTGTGGCTTGCAGCAGCTTCAGAAACAGGCCCATGAGAGGCGAGGGAATTTTCAGGGTACTGAGCACCTACATACATTCAAAAACCCTGTTTATATGCTGTTCAGTATTTCTATTAAAGAGAAAATCAGATACCAGGAAGGGTATTAAGGGTGTTGCTTTTAAGGTTATTTGCTATAGAAATGACCTTCTGTGGAGTTTGAACTCTGTTCTGAAAAGCCTGAGAGAAACAGGACCACTGCTTTGGAAATTCTGCAGTTTGGCTGGCGTGAAGACCACAGGCTTAACAGTACACGGAAGTCAGTTTGGAGATTTGTAACTGTTGATAGTTAAGGTATTCATTACAAATGTTTTTCCCTCCTTGATTATTTCAATAAACAATAATCAGATTATTGATAAAGCAGAATACGAGTATGCCAGGGAAAAATGTGTTCTCTTTGTCCATTGAACCTAATACTCTTCTTGGGACCAAGACAAAAACAACAACAACAAAACCCCAGGAATCTAAATTCCTAAAGATGTTTCCCAAGCTGTGTAAACTCTCTCCAGTGAACCAGATACGCACATGGATGAAGATTGTACGGTTCCGTAAAAATTCACACATTCACCTGGTTTTAGTCATTCTAGAATTAGCATCAGTCATCAGAGAGCAGTGATAAGTTTTTCTTCTCATATTTAGCAGTAAGCATTTCAAAAGCCGTGTCTCCACTAAAAATATACAGAGGGCTCATAGCATTACCACACACACATAACTATACAGAGAAAATGGAAACTGAGAGGTTCTACACCACAAGTCTAACCGCGATGTTCCCTTATTGCATGTTCTTTTTTCCTTTCTTTCATTCTGCTCCCCTGGGATTTTGAATATTCTTACAGTGGGTAAGTCTTTGTTTTTACAGTCAGGGAAAAAAGTCCACATTCTCTTGTAAAATGTGTGTCGAGGGGTCATTTGGCAATGGACTCTCTTCTCACATTATGCTGACCCTGTGTGTGTAGTTCTTGTATATTTGTGGGCCTGGACGTACGCACACACTTCACAGATTACCATTGCTGGGGAGGCGGTATCGTCCATCCTAATCAACAAGTGTGGTGGTTTGCCGAGGTGACATGGAAGGATTCCCCAGAGCACCGAGGGCCAGGCTTATTCTGAGGAAAAATGCTGTTTCCTCTTTTATAGCAGAATCTTCACTGAAGACGGCACCTCGATGGCTCATTTAGTGCTGGGGTGATGGAGGGAACCCAGACCTCTTTGGTGCCACGTTTTGGTTTATTCCTGAACATGGCACCCTGGGACGCGGGGTCTGCAGGTCTGGCTTTACAGGATGTGAGTTCGGTGGAGGAAAGCCTGGCGCCTACCTTTGCTTATTTGTATTCAGGTGCCGTCACCTCCCCTCCTCTCGGGTGTCTTTGTTCTATTAATCTGCAAAACAGGGCTCCCTCGACTTGTGATTAGTCCTTGGAGCTTGTTTCTATTAATCAGTCTGCAAAACAGGTCGACTTGGACGCCTTTGTCCCAGAGCTTAACGCATTCCCCTTGTCAAGGCTGGGGTTCAGGGTGTTCAGTTTGCATTAAACGGGACCAGGTGGTGAAATTTTGTTTTTATATGCTGATTGCATTGTCAGGAAAGAAAATACCGTTTAAAAAGACAGCAAGAAAATGCTAATGTAAACTTGCAGAGCTGTGGTTTAGGAGGAGGAAAAGTTTATAGAAAATATAACTTGTGTAGCCTGGCTGTGTTGTACAATAAGCTGCACAGGGCATTGACTGGAAGAGAAAATAAGGCATTATTCACATTAGACAACCTAGAAGTATATGAGCAAAAGTTGCCTATTAATAGTAACTTTATGTGTATTTGGGATGTAATTCACATTTGATACTTAAAGTGAGAATATTAACTACAGTATTGACTAGCCATAAAACCCAGCACAATTTTGTGATTGTCCTTCCATTTGTTCTTTCCACCCTCCCTTCTGCCACAGATTGAAATTATTCTACCTGTTAGATCGGGAGAAAGTCCGTCTCTCAATTTTCTTATCTTCATTAGCAAGGGACAAGCAGTGACCTAACATGGAGACAGAGTGTGGGTTAACTGAGAGATGATTATAAATTGCTTCGTAACAGGCTCATTATCACCATTTTTAAAATTCTGCTAACTCTAACATCGAATTATAGAATTGGCTGGAAAAGAACTTGAATGCAAAACTTTTCCTAAGGACAGTGATGCTGTGGGGAAAACACAGTTTCCTCTTGGAATTCTTTTACATCTCTAAAAATTTCTAGTAAATTTCAGCAATGACGATTCTATAGGCCCGTTCTCCCCCCAAATTAAAGAAATCTGTTGGAGTACTGTACATGCATAGAGCAAACTGTCACAGTCCCAAATTAAATTTGTCATCAGTGATAAATTTAGTGCTGCTAGATACTTTAATAAGTGCTTCAGCCTGATTTATTGGTTTTGTTAGTTAACAAGAGTGTATTATGTCTTGTACAGAACTTAGCAGAAGCAATTTCTGACCAGACCTTCCTTGATTTAAAAATAAATGAAGTCTCATTTTAGTCGTGGTGGTAATTATTTCAGTACTAAATTGGAAGGTAACTGCAGTCCTGTCAATTTTTTTTTAAAGGAAAATGTCAAAATGTGAAAGGGAAGACATTGAAAAGCTTCTAGTTCTTTATTTTTGTACATACTTTATTTCCTTTGTGTGTATGCGAAGCGGCTAGGCTGTTTTAGTGGTTGGGGCTTAAGTTGCAGCCCTTGCATATATAATCACTAATGAGTGTCAGTATTCAGCTGCTAATTTGAAAGGCTTTGTGGCTCCTTCACCCCAGACACTAGCAGCTTCATTAGGCTCTGCTTTGTCCGACCTAACCTTTGCTGGCCTCTAGATCACAGCTAAATACCAACATTACGCCAACACCCTCCCAGTTGAAACAGTCCAGACACGATTCCTTTGGAGCATACCTTATCAGCATCTGCTCCTGACATAAACTTGGGTGCCTCTCTAGCATGCCACGTAATTAGGATTACCTTTCCCCACACCCACAGGGCTATTCACTGGATTGAAAATTTGAATTGGATTGCAATTAGCAAATTTCTCAGTCCCCTTTGTACACACACACACACACACACACACACACACGTACTTCTATAAAGTTTAGCTTTTAAAATGTGTTTTTATGGATGTTTCAGTGAAAGCAACAAAAAGGATTTTCCTGCCTTGACTTGGTAAAATACAGACAATTTACTCTTAATGACAACAAGTAGGAAAAAATAAAATAAAATCTAACGGCACTATTTTTCTTTAGTGGTTTGTCATTGAGAGTCCTTAAAATCAACCAGATAGCAAGCAGGTGAAAAGAGCTTTCTGTTGTGCTCTTTTAAACACCCTGAGAAATAAAACATTGGGTGTGATTTGCCAAGCTTTTGGTTGTTGGGAAACAAAGCCCTAATTTTGAGTGATATTATTTGTAGGTTATCCCCCTGCTCTGCCTGATTCCCAGAGAAGTCACCTGTGTTCATTTATAGATTTTCTACGAAGCAGTAGTCAGGTGGAGGTATACGTTAGCGTGATAGGTGATTATCAACCAGGAAAGTAGGTCTTCATCAACTTCTTTCTCATCAGATCCAGTCTTCAAGCCAGGTCTCCGGTGATCTTATTTTGAAGTGGTTTGAATTCTTCCTTTTTACAGAGAGTCATAAAATTAGAGATGGGAAAGAACTCTGATTACATCACTTTTTCCACCCCTTTGGCCAGTGTGATCTCCCTCCCTCCAGCATATTCCCTGGTGTTCCACTCAGCCTAGTTTAAGATACTAAGACCAGAGCAGCTCCCTGTCCAGCCCCCTCTGGGAAAATGTCCCACGGTCCCTGACATGTGGACAAGCTTTTACGCATGCCAGCTGAAGGTTCTCCTGCTGTGACAATGCTTCAGCGTTCTTACGCTCAGCTCAGTCTCTTTTCACTCTTATTCCTTGTTTCTAAACCCTTAGGAACTTTTCCTGTCTCAAACAGCCTGTATGTATTGTGAACAGAGAAACAATACACACATGCCTGGTTTTGTCTTGTTATCCTTCTCATTCAAACCACAATGTTATTTAGGGGGGGGTCTCATTATTAACCATGTGTCCAAGATCTGCCTAAATTTGAATGGCCCATAAATTTTACCTATCAATGAATCTCATAAATCCTTAGCTATTTCATAGGCCCTGTGACTGGAGCTTCTCAGAATCATGTCGGTATTGAGAATTTTTAGGAGTCTAAGGACAAGATGAGGACTCTGTGCACATTTGTTTTTAGATAGACAGAATTAAATTAATCAAACTCCTTGGTTCATGACACACTGCCATCGCAGGTCTATGCATAGCCCTATTACTATCATGTTATTTATCCTTTTCTGAATAATTTAGTGAACAGCCATTAGTCCCCACACATAGGCAGAGCACTAGAACTCAGACAATAATTTGTATTTATCTATGTGTTTCCCTTCTCTTATCCCTCTATCTTTTTTCTCCAGGGGTAAATTAATTTGAACTTTATCATTTTTTAGCTCTTTTAAATGTATCTTAATGAACGCATATCTAAATATTGGTGTAGAACTTTATAAAAATGATACTTTGAGTTTCTGCTATGATTATGGAAGAACTAGAGGCCCGGTGCATGAAATTCATGCACATGTGTGTGTGTGTGTGTGTGTGTGTTTCCTTCATCCCAGCCCACAACCTCTTCAATCTGGGACCTCTCAAGGGATGTCAGACTGCCTATTTAGGCCCAATCACCAGAATTGGGCTAAATGGGCAGTCGGACATCCCTCTCACAATCCAGGACTGCTGGCTCCCAACCGCTCGCCTGGCTGCCTGCATGATTGCCCCTAACTGCTTTTGCCTGCCAGCCTGATCACCCCTAACAACTCCCCTGATTGGTGCCTAACTGTTCCCCTGCCAGCCCGATTGCCCTTAACTGCCCTCCCCTGCTGGCCTGATTACCCCCAACTGCCCTCCCTTGCAGGCCTGGTCACCCCCATCTGCCCTTCCCTGCTGACCGGTACCCCTAACTGCCCTCTCTTGTCAGCCTGGTCGCCCCCAACTGCCCTTCCCTGCTGGACGGTACCCCTAACTGCCCTTTCTTGCCAGCTTGGTCACCCCCAACTGTCCTCCCCTGCAGTCCTGGTCCCCCTAACTGCCCTCCCCTGCAGGCCTGGTCCCCCCCAAACTGCCCTCTCCTACTGGCCTGATCGCCCACAACTGCCCCTGCTAGCCATCTTTGACCACATGGGGCGGCCATCTTGTGTGTTGGAGTGATAGTCAATTTCCATATTACCTCTTTATTATATAAGATTATTATATAGGATAAGCTTCTAACAAGTTGAATCATGTACAAATAGCTATAAATTCTGGGGAGGGAAATCCAAAAAATAACACCTAAGGCTTTGGAGAATAAACACACAAATAGGAAGATTTTTGGAGGGGATTTGATACTTAGAGGAAGCAACTGGCATAGAGTGAGTTTTTCATTTCTTTGGTCTTGCCCTGAGGGCAGCCATAGGTAGAGTTATGGCATGGGCTGGCTAAAATTCCAAAGGAGAGCCTGCACTCCTTTTCTTTTTCTTTTTCCTTTTCCTTTCTTTTTTTTTTTT